>JAYMYR010000105.1:0-121408 GCA_037954025.1 Phaseolus coccineus | reverse complement strand
AAACCTGATCGGTGGTATGCTTGTTCTTGTGAATGGGGTTGTTTAAGAAAAGACTCAAGGTATTCTATGATAGATTTATTCTTTATGTGTGGAATGATGCTTTGAATGTTGTGGATGTGGGATCAAGGCATAGTATTTTCAGGAAAGAAAATACCGTGTAAGATCGTGTATAGTGTGCAATGACCGGTGATTCATTATGAGATATCCTGACTCTCCTGATGTAATGGAATCACATAGATGAAGTTATTCAGGCGTTGAGAGTCGAAGGAGGTTCACATGTATAGGTGGGTTGTTTGAAAGAGAACGAGCTCGACCTGTCTGGTGTGGATTAACCCTGTCATGCTTGGATAGTGAGGATATTGAGATTCATTTATACGCTGGTGAATGTGTGTGATTTCCCAGCGACCCTGTGAATGTGTGTGATTTCACAGTGGTGCAGCATGACAGGTGCAGATCTCTGAGTCTAGTCAACGCACGTGTCTTCCGGAAGTGGTGTCAAGTGTCTTGCGTGATGAGTCAGTGGAAGTCTGACGTGAGAAATGAGAAACATTGAATTGATAGACACTTGATGGTGTATGTGAATTGAAAGACTCTTGAGGAAATTGTGAAATATATGATTTACTTGGTAGTCCTGTGGAAAGAATGAGAAAGCTGATGGTTTTACGTGGGTGTCTTAACTTTGCTTTATCTTGATTTTTAAGTTCATATCTAAACTCACTTTCAAATATCTAGCTTACCCTTTTGTATTGTTCTGTGGCTGTTTTCTCTTAAAACTGTGATGATCGTGTACCAATTACACGGGAGCAGACGATGTTGCAGGAAGTGGAGATCCTCAGTGAGTGGTCGCCGGAAGGAGATCGCCTATCTCTGTTCTATTAGGCGATCACCCTTTTTCTGCCTTCTGATAGGAGATCGCCTGTCTTATGGGAGATCGCCTGTTCTATTTTGCTGTATGTTTTTTTGGTTAAGTTTTGAGAAAATTGACCGGTCATGTATTAAACTCCCTGTGAGGAGCAACCTCATTATATATATATACATACATTCGTTTCGAAAATTTTGTTTCATATTTTTTTTTTATGTATAAATTGAGATGTATTTTGGTGGGATGTTACATTAATGGTATCAGAGCAGTTCGTCCTTAGGATGACCTGAGGGCTGTGGATCCATTGTGTTTCTTCTGCTCATAAAAGTTATTTGAGTTTTAAATGAAAACTATAGTGAAAGGTTTTCAAACGTTTTTGGTACTGAAGTTTGGTGTGTGCTTTAGTGAATATATGCTTTAACTGAAAATTTTAGTATTAAGAATGAAAGGATCTTGATAAAGTAGTGAGGGTGCACACTCATAACTGGATCGAGATGGTTCTCAATCTTAATTCCAAAGGTTTGATGTTTAGCATATATTGAATTCTGGTGTGATTTATTTCATGTTATTGAGTGTTTTTGTAATTGATTGAAAGTAGTTGTTTGGATTGAGGGTTGGGTACCAGTAGCTGTTCTGGTGTTTTGTTGGAGGTTATAAGTATTGCGATTCTGTTGATGAGCTCAAATTCTTAATGACTTTGAGATGCTGACCTTTGTAAGGTCTAGATGTTACCTCTTGAATGAATTGATTTCTTATCGATTTCATTCTTGTAGTTGTAGGGAATATAGAAGCTAGTAGTTTCAGAACCTTAGAACGAGAAGATGGCACGTAGACCTCCTACCCCTCCCCAACCTTCTTCAGAGATGGGCCAGATCGCCAGGGCCATTGAGATGATGGCAAGTGCCATCCAGCAACAGAATGCAGCAATGGCTCAAAACCATCAAGCTGCAATGCACCACTGGGAGACTGCTCGGTCGGCTGAAACAGCCTCTCACGCTAGTCAGCCTCAGGAGCAGATGGGACTGACCGAGTTCCTCAGGCACAACCCACCTAAGTTCAGTGGGAACGTTACCCTTGATCAAGCAGATCAGTGGGTCAGGGGGTTAGAGAAAATCTTCAGGGCGACCTCCTGCCCTGAAGATAAGAAGCTGGTGTTTGCCACATATCTTCTCTCTGGAGAAGCTGAGTTCTGGTGGATGGGGGCTCAGCAGATGATGGAGGCCCGAGAGGAAGTGTTGGATTGGGAGAGCTTCAGGGTGAGGTTCCTAGAGAAATACTTTCCAGACAGCGCAAGATTTGCGAAGGAAGCTGAGTTCCTGAGGTTGGAGCAGGGGGATATGTCTGTGAACACCTATGCTGCCCGGTTTGAGTACCTCGCCCGGTTTTACACCCAAGCTACCTCCGAGGCTTGGAGGTGCAGGAAGTTTGAAGAGGGACTGAAGCATGGGCTGAAGAGGACCATAGCCCCGATGTGCATCAGAGAATTTCACGCCTTAGTAGAAAAGGCGAAGATGGTAGAGACCCTGGAAAAGGGTGATTCTCGGGTGATCAGGTCACACCCAGGGGGTTCTTCCAGTGGGAAGGCTAAGGTGCAACACTCACAAAGCAGACCTTATGCGAGACCTCCACAGCATAGGGCGAGGGCAGCACCGCCCCAGTCTCATCAGCAACAAACCTGGAAACTTAAATGTTTCCATTGTGGTGGACCACACACAGCCAATGTGTGTCCCAAGAAAGATTCAGTGAGAAGATGTTTTACCTGCCAGAGGACGGGACACGTTGCTAAAGATTGCCCTACTCAACCTGGAATGACTCAACCTGGTGGTTCCCAGCAAGTGGGGAACGAAGGCAGCAGACCCCGGGCAACAGGGAGAGTGTTTGCCATGTCCAGAGCTGAGGCGTCCCAATCAGGTAACCTTGTGCAGGGTGTTTGTTTTATAGCTGGTAAAGGTGTAAAAGCTTTGTTTGATTCTGGAGCGACACACTCCTTTGTGTCAAGCCTGTGTGTAGCCGAGTTGGGCCTTATAGCGAGGGAGTTACCTTTCGAACTGTTGGTCTCTACACCTGCGTCAGGACAGGTGCTGACCTCTACAGTTTGCCCCGAATGTCCAGTGGTAGTAGAGGGACGCAGATTCAAAGTGAACTTGATCTGCCTACCTCTTCAGGACCTGGATGTTATCCTGGGAATAGATTGGCTAGCTGCCAATCACGTCCTCATAGACTGCGGTAGTCAGAAGATAGCGTTTCCAGACCTCCCAGCATCTGATGTGATATCTGCTCAGCAAGGGCAGTCAGAGTTGGAAGGAGGAGCGAGGTGCTTCGTGATGCTAGCTCGGTTGGAAGTAAAGAATGAAGGGGACGTCAGTAGAATACACGTGGTGAGAGATTTCACGGATGTATTTCCAGAAGAAGTACCTGGATTACCCCCTAAGAGAGAAGTGGAATTCTCCATTGATTTAGTACCTGGGGTTGGACCAGTGTCAATGGCACCTTACAGGATGGCACCAGCCGAGTTGGTAGAGTTAAAGCAGCAAGTGGAAGAATTGTTGGAGAAACAATTCATCAGACCCAGTGTATCTCCATGGGGAGCTCCAGTGCTTCTAGTGAAGAAAAAGGATGGAGGATCTCGGCTGTGTATAGACTACAGGCAGTTGAATAAGTTGACCATCAAGAACAAGTATCCTCTACCTAGGATTGATGATTTGATGGATCAAGTAAACGGGGCCTCGGAGTTCTCAAAGATTGATCTGAGATCGGGGTACCACCAAATTTTGGTAAAGGCTGAAGATGTTCAAAAGACAGCTTTCAGGTCTCGGTATGGGCACTACGAGTATGTAGTGATGCCGTTTGGAGTCACAAATGCTCCAGCTCTGTTCATGGACTACATGAATAGGATTTTTCGCCCTTTCTTGGATAAGTTTGTGGTGGTCTTCATAGACGACATCCTCATTTATTCAAGGACCGAGGAAGAACATGAAGAACACCTGAGGACAGTATTGGAGATACTGAGGGAGAAGCAACTCTATGCCAAGTTCTCTAAGTGTGAGTTCTGGCTGAAGGAAGTCAACTTCTTAGGACACGTGATATCTGCCCAGGGGATCTCGGTGGATCCAGCCAAGGTAGAGGCAGTGCTGCAGTGGGAACGTCCTAAGACAGTCACTGAGATAAGGAGCTTTGTGGGTTTGGCGGGCTACTATCGGAGGTTTATTGAGGACTTTTCCAAGGTAGTAGCTCCTTTAACACAGCTGACCCGCAAGGATCAACCTTTTGCTTGGACCGACCGATGTGAGCAGAGCTTCATGGAATTAAAGGAGAGGTTGACTAGTGCTCTAGTGCTGGTGATCCCCGAGGTAGGAAGACCTTTTGATGTCTACTGTGATGCTTCGCATCAGGGTTTGGGATGTGTTCTGATGCAAGAGAAAAGAGCAGTCGCATATGCTTCGAGGCAACTCAAGGTTCATGAGAGAAACTACCCTACGCATGACTTGGAGTTGGCGGCTGTAGTATTTGCCTTGAAGATCTGGAGGCACTATTTATATGGAGCTCGGTTCCAGGTGTTCAGTGACCATAAGAGCCTGAAATACCTGTTTGATCAGAAGGAACTAAACATGAGACAAAGAAGGTGGATGGAGTTCCTAAAGGACTACGATTTTCAACTCATGTATCATCCAGGGAAGGCCAATGTAGTGGCAGATGCGTTGAGTAGAAAATCAATTCAAGTAGCCACCATGATGATGGAAGAGCAGAAACTGGTCGAGCAGTTCAGAGACCTAAACCTTGGGGTGGAATTTCACGTAAATCACATTAGTTGTAGTAGGCTGGCTATAACTAATGACTTCCTTGGGATGATAAGGGATGAGCAGTTGGAGGACCCTAGTCTGAAGCGTACTGTGGAGTCACTAGGGACCGACCAGGCGAGAGACTTTGTGATGGGCGATGATGGAATCTTAAGATTCAATGGCAGAATTTGCATACCTGCAAATGAAGAGTTGAAGAAGATGATCCTAGAGGAAGGTCACAAGAGTCGCCTTAGCCTACATCCAGGCATGAACAAGATGTACCATGACTTGAAGGAGTCATTTTGGTGGTCGGGCATGAAGAAAGACATCGCCCAGTATGTTACTACCTGCTTGACGTGTCAGAAGGCAAAGGTAGAGCACCAAAGACCTGGCGGGTTGTTACAGCAACTGGATATCCCTGAGTGGAAATGGGACAGCATTGCCATGGACTTTGTCACCCATTTACCCAGATCGGTGAAGGGTCATGATACAATATGGGTCATAGTAGATCGGTTGACGAAGAGTGCCCACTTTCTCCCAGTAAATATGAAGATGCCCATGGCCAAGTTAACACAGCTGTACATCAAGGAAATTGTGAGGTTGCATGGAGTGCCTTCCAGCATCATTTTGGATAGAGATCCCAGATTCACTTCACGGTTTTGGCAGACCTTACAAGATTGCTTGGGAACTAAGTTGAGGATGAGCTCTGCATATCATCCCCAAACAGATGGACAGTCAGAGAGAACAATCCAATCCTTGGAGGATCTGCTGAGGGCGTGCGTCTTGGATCAATTGGGGAGTTGGGATGAGGTGTTGCCGCTGGTGGAGTTTACCTATAATAATAGTTACCACGCCAGTATTGGGATGGCACCATATGAAGCCCTGTATGGGAGGAAATGCAGAACTCCCTTATGTTGGTACCAGGAGGGCGAAGCAGTCTTGGTTGGGCCAGAATTGATTCAGCAGACGACCGAGAAGGTGCAACAGATACAAAGCAGGATGAAAGCTTCTCAAAGTAGGCAGAAGTCCTATGCAGATCAGAGAAGAAAGCCTTTGGAGTTTGTTGCTGGAGACCACGTGTTCATGAAAGTGACACCAACCAAGGGTGTAGGACGGGCGATCAGGTCAAAGAAGTTGTCCCCTAGGTTCGTGGGACCATATCAGATCTTAAGAAGGATTGGTCCAGTGGCTTATGAGATCGCCCTACCTCCCCATTTAGCGAATCTGCACAATGTCTTTCACGTATCACAGCTGAGGAGGTACATGGCAGACCCTAGTCATGTGCTGGAAGTGGACGATGTGCAGATCAGGGATGACTTGTCCTTTGAAGCAAAACCAGTCAGGATTGACGATCGGAAAAATAAACAGCTCAGGGGCAAGACCATCGACATGGTGAAAGTGGTGTGGGATGAGAGATCGGGGGATTCAACTTGGGAGTTAGAAGGACCCATGAGAGAAACTTATCCATACCTCTTTTCCTTGTAATTCAATTTTCGGGGACGAAAATTTTTCTTGATGGGGAGAATGTAAGGACCTGTAAAATTTAATTGGAATAAAAGGGTATATTTTAAATGAATTCTAAGTATGTTTTTATGAAAAGGAAGGAAAGTGTAGTTTAGTAGATTATAAGATTTCCTTGTTAGTACATAATCGTCGGTCGCCTAGACTACACGTCATCGCCAGGGCGCGAGGCATGCGGGCATCGCCAGGGCGCGAGGCATGCGGGCATCGCCAGGGCGCGAGAGACATGCGGGCATCGCCAGGGAGAGACATCGGTCGTCTTCCAAAGAGAGACATAGGTCGTCTTCCAAAGAGAGACATAGGTCGTCTTCCAAAGAGAGACATCGGTCGTCTTTCAGAAAGAGACATCGGTCGTCCGCCAGGATGAGTCATCGGTGGATAGCCTTCACGCGAGAGGTCATCGGTGGATAGCCTTCGCGCGAGAGGTCATCGGTGGATAGTCTTCGCGCCAGTGGTCATCGGTGAAAGGTTATCGCGCGATGTCGAGTTTCACACAGATAAAGTGGGACCCAGACTCCCAGCATGAGCGTCTTGCATGCGCGACACGTAGTCAGGGAGCGTACTTCAGAACAGTGGCTCCAGGGAATTGGTACGGAAAGTGACCCAAAACCCACGTGGCCACACTGCTCAAGGAAGGGTGCAGGCAAGCTTTTCCTGCAGAGTGGGCGGTGGCAGCGGAAATTGTGGAACAAGTTGTCCTGCAGAGTGGGCGGTGGCAGCGAAAATTGTGGAGCAAGTTGGTTTAAGATTCAAAAACCCACTTCTGAGAAAAAGGAACGTTGCAGTGGTTCAAGAGGAAAAGAGTGAGTTTACCTCCATTCTTCTCCTTTTCTCTCCTTCGTGCTACGATTCAGGCACCTTCACACAAGAGTACGACGAGCGACGGCCACCATTAGAGCACCTGGGTAGTTCTCTGCAAGTCCTTCAAACCAGACGCAAAAACAGAGCCAAGGCATTCTTTAAGCTTCGTTGGGTTTCAGAGCTCCTGGTGTTTTGCGCAAGTCCAGGTAAGGGAAGCTAGCTTTGTTTTTCAATACAAGCCATAGATTAGCTGTTTCTGAAGTGAGGGCGACGTGGTCGCCGGTTTCGTTTTCATCTTCGTGAATGCTCTGTTCTATGTGTTTTGGGCGACGTGGTCGCCGGTTTTAAATCCTTTTTCAGTGATGTTCGGTTCTTATGCGTTTGGGCGACGTGATCGTCGGTTTTAGTATCGTTTTGAAACTGTTGAGATTGAAATGAAAAATGTATATGCTATTCGAAAACCTGATCGGTGGTATGCTTGTTCTTGTGAATGGGGTTGTTTAAGAAAAGACTCAAGGTATTCTATGATAGATTTATTCTTTATGTGTGGAATGATGCTTTGAATGTTGTGGATGTGGGATCAAGGCATAGTATTTTCAGGAAAGAAAATACCGTGTAAGATCGTGTATAGTGTGCAATGACCGGTGATTCATTATGAGATATCCTGACTCTCCTGATGTAATGGAATCACATAGATGAAGTTATTCAGGCGTTGAGAGTCGAAGGAGGTTCACATGTATAGGTGGGTTGTTTGAAAGAGAACGAGCTCGACCTGTCTGGTGTGGATTAACCCTGTCATGCTTGGATAGTGAGGATATTGAGATTCATTTATACGCTGGTGAATGTGTGTGATTTCCCAGCGACCCTGTGAATGTGTGTGATTTCACAGTGGTGCAGCATGACAGGTGCAGATCTCTGAGTCTAGTCAACGCACGTGTCTTCCGGAAGTGGTGTCAAGTGTCTTGCGTGATGAGTCAGTGGAAGTCTGACGTGAGAAATGAGAAACATTGAATTGATAGACACTTGATGGTGTATGTGAATTGAAAGACTCTTGAGGAAATTGTGAAATATATGATTTACTTGGTAGTCCTGTGGAAAGAATGAGAAAGCTGATGGTTTTACGTGGGTGTCTTAACTTTGCTTTATCTTGATTTTTAAGTTCATATCTAAACTCACTTTCAAATATCTAGCTTACCCTTTTGTATTGTTCTGTGGCTGTTTTCTCTTAAAACTGTGATGATCGTGTACCAATTACACGGGAGCAGACGATGTTGCAGGAAGTGGAGATCCTCAGTGAGTGGTCGCCGGAAGGAGATCGCCTATCTCTGTTCTATTAGGCGATCACCCTTTTTCTGCCTTCTGATAGGAGATCGCCTGTCTTATGGGAGATCGCCTGTTCTATTTTGCTGTATGTTTTTTTGGTTAAGTTTTGAGAAAATTGACCGGTCATGTATTAAACTCCCTGTGAGGAGCAACCTCATTATATATATATACATACATTCGTTTCAAAAGTTTTGTTTCATATTTTTTTTTTATGTATAAATTGAGATGTATTTTGGTGGGATGTTACAAAAGGCAGCTGTGTGAGATTAGTAGAAGCTTCATGAGGAAAATGAGGACAACCAGATCTAGTTCAGTTGCGCCACAATCTGGAGAGGATAATGTGACGATGTCGCAAATGCTGGAGATGATGCATGCTTTGCAAGAAGATGTGGCAGCATCGCGCGTCGAGCAGACGAAGATGCACGGCGACCTGGTCGCTTCCCAGGCCAGGAACGAAGAGCTGAGCAAGGTTAATGAGGAGTTACGTCAGGCTCTTCGCGAGCAGAGGGAGAGTGCCGCGACTGGTGGAGGCGCGCCAACGTCTCCGCCACGAGTTTTTCCAATGCCATTTTCGCAGGCGATCATGGATGCTGCGATTCCTACGAACATCGCGGCGGTGAAGGCCTCCTTCACTGGAGTGGAAGATCCAGAGGCTCACCTTACCGCGTTTCATACGCAGATGATGTTGTCGGGAGGATCGGATGCGGCCTATTGCAAGATGTTCATGAGCACTCTCCACAGTACAGCATTGGATTGGTTTGTGAGCCTACCTACTGGACACATTTCCAGTTTCCAGCAGTTTTCCAAGCTGTTCGTCGATCAGTACATCGTGAATAAGGCGCCGCCTATGGTGTCGTACGACCTGTTCGACGTAAGGCAATTCCAGGGGAAATCTTTGAAGGACTATATGAATAGGTTTGGAGCTCAGATAGTCCGATTACCAGGTAAAGATGAGGAGATGTTCGTGCACGCCTTTAGGAAGGGCGTGCTACCTGGACCATTCAGTGAATCGTTAATCAGGAGCCACCCCGCAACGTTTGCAGAAATTCGGCGACGTGCTGTTGCTCACATCGCCACTGAGAATGAAGTGATGGAGAAGAGAGGGAATATGGCTCCTGCGAAACCACGCACCCAAGCCAGGACTCAGCCTCAGAGGGTGTTGGAGACGGCGACGGTGAAGAAAGATCAAAGGACATACCATCCTTATGATCTGAAGAAAAACAAAGGTGATGACAGTAGTAGAGGAAGAGGGCCAGGTCGCCTGAGGGAGTTCAAGTACCCTCCGAGGCATGAGTTCGTGATGAGATTGGTGGACCTGATCGCCATTCCCAATATAGCTGCCAAGCTGAAGGTACCTGAAAAAATGTCAGATAAGGTGTTGGGGCCAAAGCCAGACGCATGGTGTGAATTCCACGAAAGTTTTGGCCACACCTTTGACTCCTGCCTGTCGCTGGGATACCAACTCGACGAGTTGGTTAGAAGTGGATTTCTGAAGGACTATTTGCTGGAGAAGAAGGCAGCAAATGCGTCGAGCTCCCAGCCGGTGAGCAGCGAGGGCCAACAGCATGAAGTGCCCATCCACGGGGAAATCCACGCTATAGCTGGGGTTTCTCAGGAGGTGGGTGCACCGCGTCACAGCATAAGAAATATGCTCGATCTGTGATGGCAGTGGAAGCATTCGAGGACCACTCGCCCTAGACATCACGAAACCCTTTTTAGTTTAGTGTATGGCTGTGACGCGATGATTCCAGTTGAAATCCAGGAGAGCTCGCCGAGTTTTCAACATTTTGTAGCAGAAGAATCAAATGAAGAGAGAAGAATGAACCTGGATTTACTGGATGAGGTCAGAGAGGAAGCAAGAGTGAAAGCTGAAGCGGTGAAAGAAGAATAGAACGAAGATACAATTCTATATTAATACCGAGGCAGTTCAGAAGCGGCGATCTGGTGATGAGGAAGGCCCACCAGTACGTGATGGAGAATAAGTTGTCACCCAAGTGGACAGGACCGTTTAGAATAACCGAAGCACTCGGGAACGGCGCCTACCGCTTGGAGACACTAGAAGGAGGGGCGATTCCTCGTACTTGGAACGCCACACACCTCATATTTCATTTCAGTTAAAGCTTTGTAAGTAGTACAAACTCAGGGGAATCATGAACAGTTTTGTAAAAACAGTTACAAGGGGGCACTCTCTTTTTTTCCTAAGGAAGGTTTTTAACGAAGCCACCCAATAAATAAGATGTTCAAACTAAAGTTTGTATGCATATCGTTTTAAAGAAGTTTTTGGAAAAACCTTATCACTTGAAGTGATTCGAGGTAGAAGTAAAATGATTGCGCACGTTTCAAGTGAAAAGTTTTAAAGTCCTCATCGCCCTTAGGCGATCAGGGGCACAAGTGAAAAGTTTTAAAGTCCTCATCGCCCTTAGGCGATCAGGGGCACAAGTGAAAAGTTTTAAAGTCCTCATCGCCCTTAGGCGATCAGGGGCACAAGTGAAAAGTTTTAAAGTCCTCATCGCCCTTAGGCGATCAGGGGCACAAGTGAAAGGTTTTTAAAGTCCTCATCGTCCTTTGGCGATCGGAGGCATCCAGCGAAGTTCAAAGTCCTCGATGTTCTCGCGCATCTTGAGGCAATAGAGGAAGACCTCCTTGCCTTTGAGCAAGTGCAGGCGAGAACAGAGGAAGACCTCCTTGCCTTTGAGCAAGTGTAGGCAACAGAGGAAGTCCTCCTTGCTTTTGAGCAAGTGTAGGCAACAGAGGAAGACCTCCTTGCCTTTGAGCAAGTGCAGGCGAGAAAGAGGAAGACCTCCTTGCCTTTGAGCAAGTGTAGGCAAAAGAGGAAGTCCTCCTTGCCTTTGAGCAAGTGTAGGCGAGAAAGAAGAAGACCGCCTTGCCTTTGAGCAAGTGCAGGCGAGAAAGGAGAAGACCTCCTTGCCTTTGAGCAAGTGCAGGCGAGAAAGGAGAAGTCCTCCTTGCCTTCGAGCAGGTGCAGGCAAGAAGAGTTCGTATAAAGGAACGACAGTTGAAAAAGCGAATAGAAGGTTGCAAAAAGTGATCCCACAAAGGACGCCTTATGTGGGGTAAAGAAGGAAACATCGCCAAAAATTAATCCGGCGAGTACCAGATCAGAGGAATTTCTGGTGATGATGAGGGACGCTTGGCATGCCAGTTGAACGCACAAAGAAACAAGGCTAAGTGAAGAGAACAAAAGATAACCTATGTGCTTGTCTAGTTGGTCTTCGAGAAACTCAAAGCTAATGATAGACGCTGTAGGAAGGGAGATGTTGGAGGCGGCTACGTTTTTCCAGAAAAGGCAGAGGTCTCTGTCCAGTGCTCCCATGTTGTCAGGGCTCCTCGCCCTCCTGAAGCTATCCTTGGAGCCTTTATTTCCCTTGTCCACCCAGTACAAGGGAAAGGCATCCACTGAAGAGGTCCTCCTCAGCTTATCAGCCAAGGTCGACTCAGGAAGAATCTCCCATCACCAGAGTATAAACAAGAGGTATTCTGGAGCTTATCAGGAGAGTTGTAAGGCTCTTCGTTGAGACAAGTCACAACTCGAGCCTGGGGGGGCTTGTGTAGTGGCCAAACCTCGGTTGTCGAAGAACATATAGTAAAGGGTGAACCACGTCAGCTGGGTCCCACAGCATGGACCAAAGTTACGTGGAGTGGACCTCCCAGGCAGCTTGGATTAGCGAGTAACCGGTCATCGGTGTGCCTCCTTGGGGAGGGGTGATCAGTCATCAGTAGAAGAGGTAAAAAGGTTACCTTTGGATAATCAGAGAAGCGTCACAAAGATTGGAGATTGAAGAAGTCGAAGGGTCTCACAGAGAAATGCTTTGAATGTTTGAAGGCGAAGAAGAAGGAATGAAACAGTGTTAGTACCAGAGTGTGCGCTCCTGTAGACCACCAGAAGACGATTTCTTAGTCTTTTCGCTGGACCAGTCACAGCTCAAGACTGGGGGGCTTGTGATCCGGTCAGTCATCGGTAGTAGATGACGTCAGCAGAAGTTGACTACGTGGACCATTCACAGGGTGACACGTGGTAGAGGATAGCAGGTGAATCAGGGAGGCGATCATTCAGAATGGTGATCGGTCGTCGGTGGATAAGGGACCGCCACCCGCAAATCAGTGTCAGGTGAGCGCCTGGAGGCAAAGCGCGATGAGCGCCTGGAAGCAGAGCGCGAGAAGTAAAGAAGCACTGATCAGTCATCGGGGGTTTCCTGTTGACGCACAGTTAAGCTGGGACCCAGGCTCCCAGCGAGAGCGTTATGCAAGAAGCACAGATCAGTGATCGCCTATCGCCGTGTGTGAGGACGAATAATTGCCTATCACCGTGCGCAAGGATCAGTAATCGCCTAGATTTCACATGATCGTCGTGTGTGAAGGTTAGGAGATCAGGTGGTCAGCAAGTCGCCGAAAGAGCACATCGTCGGATATTTGAGAAGACTTGGCAAACACTTGTTGTATGGTCTAAATACAGAAGATAAGTGGCATGTCTGCCGCCAAAGTAGAGAAGATAAGTGGCATATCTGCCACCATGTGTAGTGTGAACCGTGGTACCCAGTGTTAATCAGCTCGCCATGTTAAGGTTGCGCCCAGAGTAGCCTGTGTACTAAGTTGCTCCCTGTGTGGATAACTTAGTCGCAGGACAAAGTGGAAGTAACGTTTCAGCTGCAGGTACTCCAGATGGTGACACGTGTATGACCAGATGTTATCCACGTGTCAAGAGGAATAACCGTCAGGAGAGAGAAAGACTCAGGTATATATACGAAATTCTTAACGGAATTAGGGAGAAGAGAGTCATTTTCAGTGGTGATTCACTTTTACATGGTTCTAAGCTTTCTTTGAAGTTCTTTGTTGATTCAATCACTGACTTGAGCGTCGGAGCGCAACCGGCCGCAGAGGCGCCATATTGTTCTTTCAGGTGTCTTGGAGGAGCTGAAGGTGGAGGTCATTGGTGTGTTTGGCGTGAAGCTGGTAAGGACGAGGTTCAAGAAGGAGAAGTTCTAGCGTTCGAGTCAAGCGGCAGGATCAAGTTATTTTTCAGTATAAGTAGTCATTGTAAGTGGTTAATTCTCATTGTCTCAAATTGTTATTAACTGTTTTGTGAATATTAATATTGGGTAGTACTCAAGCCTCCCAAGTTCAGGATTCCGACCTTAGTATTGATCATGATTTGCTAAATAACTTTAGGTCATGCTTTGCAATTATTTTCATATCGGGGGTCTGAACTTGTCTAACTCGAATCATGATTTGCCAAATAACTTTAGGTTAGGCTTTGTAATTATTTTCATATCATGGGTCCAAGCTTATCAAGCTCGATGTTCGAGTTTGATATCTTTAAGATGCAATAAAAGTAATTAAATGACACTTAATGTTATAAATACCACATACAATAAAAAAAAAACAACTTATATGCTTTAATGAGGGGGTTTTATATCTCATGATGACATGTACATTTTCGAGGTGTCACAATAGTTTGGTGACTTATGTTTCATTGAAAAGTTATGTAGAGACACATTTCCCTAGATCGAGATGACGTTTCGATTTAGCAAACAATGTTTTTTAAACGTTAGGATTATAATGAGGCGGGTTTTTTCAAAAAGAACTTATAAAGTGAAAATATAAAAGGAATTTTCTTCTTTACTTACTTATTCGCTTTTGTTGGTGTGTGGTGCACTTTTGTTTCCTTTTTCCTTGTCCTTTTCTTTCATTCTTCCTTGCACTCATTCGTGTTTGCTACCCACTTTGCTTAACTAGGTATGTTTACCTCTTCTACTACTTCTTCCAATTTCATCTCTTCTTCTGGGGATAACCCTCTCGTCAGTAGAGATGTTTCTTCTATGGGAGATAATGTCTCCACAAGTAGTACAAAATCATTTTCTGTAGAAGGGAATAGCTTAGAAGAGATTATAATAGAAACTACTCCCATGGTGATTGTCGCGATAGCCACCATCGCTGAATCGGGGAGGGATAGAACTATTAGTCGTGTCAAGTCTCAAAATAAAACTAAGTCCCCCCTAATGATGGAAGAGGCCCAAGCCCAAGCCTAAGCCCAAGCTCAGGCCCAACAACTAGGTCCATGGAAAAAAGTATTTAAGAAGATTGGGACTCTGCTACTGATAGCAGAGAAACTTTTCTTTACATATTCAAAGACCCCTCAGAGGACCACAAGGAGTAGAGCCCAAGCCATGAGAGCTGAGCATCAATTAATTTCAATTTATTTGTAATTTCAGTAGAGTAAGGTTCATTTAGCACAATAGGGGGGGTGTATTTAACAATTTAGCTTGTACCTAAGCCTTTTAGGGTAGAAATGTAGCCCTACCTTCTAGAAGCATGCTAAGGGGTTGCATTGACCTTTAGTCAACACCCTAGCAGGATTCTTTCACAATTTGGTACTAGAGCTTAGGTGTTTTTTTTTTCTCTTTGTTCAAATTGTTGTAAAAATCAATTTTAGTGGTAGTTCAATTCAAAGATACACTATCAATAGAACATCGTCTATCTTGAGTATAAATGTTCATTTACATAAATCTTGGAAAACTAAATTGTCTCTTATTTTATTCATTAGCTATGTCTCTCTTATTGTATTTCTTAACTATGTTGATCACCGAAAAAGATACCGTTGCTACAAACTACAAACTAAACAAATATTTACTTCTATAAATGTAGTTTTTCATGAGATAGTGTTGATATATTTTTCCTTAAGTTGAAATTCAAGGGAAAATTTATGATGAAAGTTAGATTTTTGTTCCACAAGAAGTTAATATTGAGTTCAGATTGCATATTGAATAAAGGGAGTAACAAAATTATATTAGGAGATGATGAAAGTGTGCAACAATCTAATTGATCAAAAATAACATAATGAGGAAGAATTTAAGCATGTTGAGATTGAAGGTTTGTCCATTAATGTTGATTCGTCTCTAAAAAGAGAATTTTTTCAGATCATGTCATAGAGGTATCCCTAAGCCTCCTCATGTTGTTGACTTCATCAGTAAGATATCCTATCAGTAATTACATCTGTAACTAAAAATTGTCTAACTCAAATATAGTAATGTGCAGGATGTTTTAGCTGACTCCAGGTGGAAGGATGCAATTAATGAGGAGATGAGATCCTTGTAAAAGAATGAAAAGTAGGAATTGGTAAATTGTTTAGTTGGAAAGAAACCATAAGGAGGTTGATAGGTAATTTGATGCAAATGGTGCAATTGAGAGATTCAAAACTAGATTAATGGCAAAGGATATGTAAGCATACGGAATAGATTATACTAGAACATTTGCTCTCTAAGCTAAAATTAGCACAATTCAAATATTATTATCTCTGTTTATTGCACCATGCTAGATGGAATGCTTTTTTACTGTTTTGGTTAAATATTTGTTTTTGCAACAATAAGTTACCAGTTTGTAATGCGTTCAAATTCATTTTTTTGCCTGCAAGTCATATTGATGTTGCTTGTAAAAACAATGGATTGGGACAAAATTTTAAAAAAAATTCTGCCAATGACCTATGTTCACTTACGAGCGTTGACTTTTTTTTCTTTTCATTGAAATGAACACTTATTACATGGTAAATATTGAACAATTAGGGACAACTGGGTTTGAGAACCAAAGTGTATGACAGGATAATATACTTTGTGAATTGTCACTTGGCTACACATTTGGAAGCAGTTAATTGGCGAAATGTTGATTTTGATCACATTTATCGAAATATGGTGTTCACCCAATCGTCCAACCTACTTAATACTGTAGCTGGTATGGTACCATACATGTTCTTGCTTTGCTCTCTTGCCTTCTCCACATATTTATTTTGGCTACTTTACTCTTCTGGCTTGCCATTGGTCCTCTTCATTACAGCTGGCGTCTCTACTGTTGTTCATGTGCTTCGTGGTACCAATGTGAGTCTCATGCTTAAAGCTTAGATCTTGATTATCTCCATCTTCCTGCCTTTCAGTCAATATCTTCATCATAAATTCATAGCAGTTCATGGCCTCCATTGTGTGTGTCGTATGCTACAAGTGGAAGCTCTGAAGAACCAAAACCTGATTTATCTGAAGCTGATATGGTGGTCTTTTTTGGTTATTTCAACTATCGCCTTTTTGGTATATCTTATGATGAAGCCAAGGACTTTGTTTCTCAAAGATGCTTTGATTGGCTTAGAGAAAAGGATCAGCTGAGGGTAGAGATGAAATCTGGAAAAGTTTTCCAGGGAATGCGGGAGGCACTTATCAAATTTCCTCCCACATATAAATTTGAGAGACATCAACCAAATTTAGGAGGTAAATAGACGACATGTCAATTTGGTTCCTCACTAACTGATCCCAAATTAGTAACTCAATGAACATGACAATTTCTATAATGCAATAACTCATTTTTCAGGGTATGATTGTGGAGAGAAAAAGTGAATTCCAGCCTTGTGACAGAATAATATACGATTTAGACTGCCCTGTTGTGTCATCAATTTTACAGTATGTTACTTGATCTCCACCATTGCTTTTCTATTTTCTGTTTTTCCTATTGGTACAGTTTGTCATCACTGAAACCGTTTGACAGGTATGATGCTTGCATGGATGTGACTGATAGTGATCACAAACCTATCCGGTGTAAATTCAATGTAAAATTTCTCATGTTGATAGATCAATATGGAGAAAGGAGTTTGGGGTAATTATGAAATCAAATGATAAAATAAGATCTATTCTTGAAGATTTATGTTAGGTTCCAGAAGCCACTGTCAGCCCAAACAGTTTAATCCTCCAGAACCAGGACACTTCGTTCTTTCTTATTACTAACAGAAGTACAAAAATAAGGCTATATATAAATTTACTTGTCAAGGCCTCTCAATAGTCAAGAATGATGGCATGCACCTGAATATAGTCCAAGAGCTGGCTTTGGCTTTCCTAAATGGCTTGAGGTATTGTATCTTTTACTTTCAGGTTCTCTGTAATGCACTCCATCCCTTTCAGATTCTCTTCTCCGACAAAATAAAACAGTAAACAATTTTCAAACAGATCAAGCTTTCACTGTTAACACAACTAGATTCCTTAATCAAAGTTTGGACTTCGATTTTAGCTTCAGCATAAACTTCCTCTGCTCCAAATGGGTAATCCATTAAGAGGGGATTAGTTGGGTGCCAAATAGAAGCGCTGAAATATCCGTATGTTCAAAAAATAAACAACTCATAATAATTAAATATATTTTTTTTTATCATATGATTAGCAGAGTTTTGGTTTTAGGTTTTATTAAAAAAAAATTATCTTTATAAATTTTTTAGTCACTTTTTTAGTTTTAGTTTTAGTTCCTTAAAAAAATATTTTAATTTAAAAAGTAAAATTAAACTTTACTGAAAAGGATGTTGATCCGGTCGGTCATCGGTATCTGATGACGTCAGCAGCAGATGACCATGTGGGCTAGTCACAGAGCAACACGTGGCATGAGATAGCAGATGAACCAGGGTGGAGATCGGCTCCTACATGAGCGCCTGGAAGCAGAGCGCGAGAGTGATGAAGCACCGATCAGTCATCGGTGTATACAGAGTGATCAGTTATCGGTATATACAGAGTGATCAGTCATCGGTATATACAGAGTGATCAGTCATCGGTGCATGCAGAGTGATCAGTCGTCAGGGGTTCCTTGCCAACACGTGTTAAACTGGGACTGTAACATCCCGCCAAATCCTTTTCATAAATATAAAATGAAATAAAGGTAAAACAATAATATTTAAGTGAACATACGTATTTATATACAATGAAGTTGCTCCTCACAGGGAGTTTAGTACATAACTGGTCAATTTTCCAAAGCTTAAACAAAATACAGCAAAATAGAAAAAAAACAGGCGATCTCCTAACAGAAAAGGCGATCTCCTATCAGAGATCAGAAAAAGGGTGATCGCCTAACAGAAACAGAGACAGGCGATCTCCTTCCGGCGATCACTCACTGAGGAGCTCTACTTCCTGCAACATCATCTGCTCCCGTGTAAATTATACACGATCATCACAGTTTTAAGAAAAACAGCCACAGAACCAAACACAGGGTAAGCTAGATATTTGAAAGAGAGTTCAAATATGAACTTAAAAATCAAGATAAAACAAATTTAAGACACCCACGTAAAGACCATCAACTTTCTCATTCATATCACACAGTCATCAAGTAATCACATATTTCACAATTTCCTCAAGAGTCGTTCAATTCACATAATTCCATCAAGTGTCTATCAACAATTTCTCAACATTTCTCACGTCAGACTTCCACTGACTCATCACACATAGACACTTGACACTACTTCCGGAAGACACGTGCATTGACTAGACTCAGAGATCTGCACCTGTCATGCTGCACCACTGTGAAATCACACACATTCACAGGGTCGCTGTGAAATCACACACATTCACAAGCGTATAAATGAATCTCAATATTATCACTATCCTAGCATAACAGGGTTAATCCACACAACGGGTCGAGCTCGTTCTCTTTCACACAACTCACCCATACCTGTGAACCTCCTTCGACTCTCAACACCTGAATAACTTCATCTATGTGATTCCATTACATCAGGAGAGTCAGGATATCTCATAAAACGAATCACCGGTCATTGCACACTTTACACGATCTTACACGGTATTTTCTTTCCTGAAAATACTATGCCTTGATCCCATATCCACAACACTCAAAGCATCATTCCACACATAAAGAATAAATCCATCATAGAATACCTTGAATCTTTTCTTAAACAACCCCACTCACAAGAACAAGCATACCACCGATCAGGTTTTTGAATAGCATATACATTTTTCATTTCAATCTCAACAAGTTCAGAGCGACATTAAAATGGGGAGTTCGAACAACAATATTAAAACCGGCGATCACATCCAAAACAGGGGATTTTGCAATAACAGTTGAAAAACCGGCGACCACGTCGCCCTCACTTCAGAAACAGCTAATCTACAGCTTTTATTGAAAATAAAGCTAGCTTCCCTTACCTGGACTTGTGCAAAACACCAGGAGTTCCAAAACCCGTCGAAGCTTAAAGATGCCTTAGCTCTGTTTTAGCGTCTGGTTTGGAAAACTTGCAGAGAACCTCCCAGGTGCTCTAAGGGCAGTCGTCGTTCGTCGTACTGGTGCTTGAGGATGCCTGAATCGCACTGTGAAAGGAGAGAAAAGAGAAGAATGGAGGTAAACTCACTCTTTCACTCTTGAACCACTGCAACGTTCTTTTTCCCTCAGAAGTGAGTTTTTTAAAACTAGACCAACTTGTTCCACAATTTTCGCTGCCACCGCCCACTCTGCAGGAAAAGCTTGCCTGCACCCTTCCTTGAACAGTGTGGCCACGTGGGTTTTGGGTCACTTTCCGTACCAATTCCCTGGAGCCACTGTTCTGAAGTACGCTCCCTGACTACGTGTCGCGCATGCAAGACGCTCATGCTGGGGGCCTGGGCCCCACTTCATCTGCGTGAAATACGACATCGTGCGTTAACCTTCCACCGATGACTCAACGTGGAAGACGACCGATGTCTCTCTCTGGGAGACGACCGATCTCTCTGGGAGACGACCGATGTCTGTCCCTGGCGACGCCCGCATGTCTCTCGCGCCTTGGCGATGCCCGCATGCCTCGCGCCCTGACGATGTCCGCATGCCTCTCGCGCCCCGGCGATGCCCGCATGCCTCTCGCGCCCTGGCGATGTCCGAATACCTCGCGCCCTGGTGATGTCCGCATACCTCGCGCCTGGCGATGTCCGCATACCTCGCGCCCTGGCGACGTCCGCATACCTCGCACCCTCGACTTTATACAGCGGGGCGCAGGCGAGAGAAAGTCCTCTCCCTCGACTTCGTACAGCGAGGCATGGGCCAGAGAAGAAAGTCCTCACCTCGACTTTGTACAGCGAGGTGCAGGCAGAGAAAAGTCCTCTTCCTCTGCTTTTTACAGCAAGGTTGAGGCAAGAGAACCAAGTCCTCCTCCTCTGCTTTTTACAGCAAGGTTGGGGCGAGTGAAAAAGTCCTCACCTCGACTTTATACAGCGAGGCTGAGGTGAGAGGAGAAAGACCTCACCCGACTTCTTACAGCGAGGCTGAGGCAAGAGGGGTCATCGAGAAGCATTCCCCAGAACACAGGCGTCATCCCTGGCGTTCGGGCCCTCTATGCAACTAGCGCTGGAGTGACACAGAAGTAATGCGAAGACTGAAGAGCGGTGACTGATCGGTGGTGCACTAACATGCTAGTCGGTGGTCGGTAGCAAAGCTCTGAGTATGAAAGCTTCCCCAAACAAGCTCTTGGGCGATCAGTCGAAGCATTTAGACACCATCAGGTCAATCATCCAACGTGAATTTATGCATAAAAACTGTTAAAGAGAATGCAAAGGTACAGTTGGTCGCGATCAGGTTAGAGGCCAAGTTTGAAGGGTCATAGTGAGATCGCGCTGAGGCCTAAGCCTGTTAACAGTTGGCCACATGCAGAGTGAGTTAAAGGTGGAGAGAGAGAAAGGCAGCTGAGAAAAAGAGATTACACAAGGGAAGAAGCTCAAAGAGGAGGAATGAGCTGGCCATCAACAACTGAATGGTGGAAGCTAGGTTGGGCAGAGTCCAAGTTTGGAAGGACGCAGTGAACCTGCTGCCAGCCCATGGAACCCATCTATCAGAACCTCGACACCAGCAGCCATGGTCTCAGGTACATCAGTTTCGAGCTCCTTCTTCTCTTTGGCAACGAAGAGCACTTAGTCTCTTCGCTGAGAACAAGTTCACAGCTCGAGACTGAGGGGCTTGTGATCCGGTCGGTCATCGGTATCCGATGACGTCAGCAGCAGATGACCATGTGGGCTAGTCACAGAGCAACACGTGGCATGAGATAGCAGATGAACCAGGGTGGAGATCGGCTCCTACATGAGCGCCTGGAAGCAGAGCGCGAGAGTGATGAAGCCCCGATCAGTCATCGGTGTATACAGAGTGATCAGTCATCGGTATATACAGAGTGATCAGTCATCGGTATATAGAGTGATCAGTCATCGGTGCATGCAGAGTGATCAGTCGTCAGGGGTTCCTTGCCAACACGTGTTAAACTGGGACCCAGGCTCCCAGCGAGAACGTTACTCAAGGACCTCGCCTGATTCCATAAGCGGAGCACGACAACGCGAAGAAGCGCCATCGGACATCGACCAGGATGAGAGATACCTCGGTCATCGGTGTGTGTCGAGGTGACATCGGCCGCGCGATGTGAACAACGCAACCAATGATCAGTAAAGCGCCCAGAGGTAGGGAATGGCCTTAGTCGCGAGACGACCACGCATGAAGATGAGAAGACGCAGTTAGATGCAGAATCCTGCTGGGACAAGAACCCATCAAGGTTAGAGTCTCCCTGTGGGGTTGCATGTCTGCCACGTGGACGGTGAAGATGTTCCCAGAGAATAGGTAGGGCAGATAGGCACAGAAGTCGAGGGGTACAGAGGTACCCACGTAGCCTCCCCTGTCAGACTTTGCACTCAAGTGAAGAAGGCTGGCACGCAAGGTAGCCCTAGGGAGTGGAAACGACAGTGCAGAGTAATCAAGTGGCCCTAGAGGTAGCCTGTAGGGGCTACGCGGGTTTATATGAGGAAGAAGAACACCAAACCAGGTATGCAGTCTTTGACACAGATTACACAACACAAAACTAAGAACACTCAGTTTCCGAATCAAAGGGGACTAAGGGCACACACACACGGGTCTTACACAGAGAGATCCGAGAGAGAGTTTTGGTGTTCCCGTTGCCTGACTTGAGCGTCGGAGCTACAACGGCCGCTAGAGGCGCCGTTTGTGTGTTTTGCAGGCATCGTTCGGAGTCCCGTCGAAGGTTCCTGGAGCCTCCTTGCAGAACGCGCAGTAGCTGGAAAGCTAGACGAAGGAGTGACGAGGCATTTTCCCCACGCTCGAACCTGCGGCCAGATCAGATGTAAAAAATAGTCTAAACTCCCATAAATATTAAAGACTAGAAATTATACATTGTATTTATATTATTATTATTATTATTAAACTTCAGATTTCCAGCAGTTACATTACCGGTGATTTAATTTAATTGTATATAGCATCGATTGTCCGACCAAATTGCTTCGAACATTAAACATATACTTGGTCTTTGTTTATATTTTTTTCTCCGAAAATGTTTGCTTTGTTTTACTTGAATAACAACCTTCTTTATTCATTTTATTTAATTTTCCAAATTTTATATTAATATCAAATTTCTATTTATTAACCAAATTTTCTGTAAACAACTTCTAAAAATAAAGAAAATTATATGGAAGCAACTTATTCATTCCATTTTCATTAGTTTATTTGACATGCATATGATCCAAAACAATGTTTTCTTTTGTTCTTTACTGTTAGCATTCATTTATCTACTTGCAGTGAGTGGATCCGAGAAGCTTGTACCCACCGAATCCAATACTTAAATCTGGATACAGTTTATTTAAAATTGCATGCAATCTGTGTTAAGTATCATCATTACAGTACTGATATTTGGTCATGTATAGTTTAGTTAGCTAGTTAGAAAGAAATGGTTTGATCCTTTTATTTTGATTTCTTCAATGGAGAGATCTATGAATTGAGATTTTAATGCATATAGATACAAATGGACCAATGGGAGGAAGAATTTCTAGGAACATTTGGACTATTTCATTTCTGAGTAGAATAGCTTTTAAATAGTGTTCGATTGATTACATATCAATCAATATTTGATTGATTGGTCTGGGATTATCGACAAAAAAGATTTGTCTAAGTCACTTTGTTTATTTTTGTCCAAGTTACTTCTTTTTTTCCATTCTCTTTTTGTTTTACTTCTCAACAAGTGTAACTTTTTGTATTTAAACCTTCATTTACCCACTGTTTTGGCTCTTGATGGTGTTGATTCAAAAGAGTTTTATGTTTGCTAAACAATTTTACAGTTCTGAATGAGTTGAGTAGGTCTAAACAGTTTTATATTGTGTATGCTTTTTTTCTTCTTTGATTGATTGGTGAAGTAATCTAATGATAACATCTATTTTTAGTGTGTCTAATGGACATTTTTTAGCTTGTCAATCAATTCAGTTTTGACAACCATCATTCTAAGTAAGTTTGTTTTTTATTTAACTATTTATTACTTACTTGTTTGAATAATATTTTTTATCGTCCAATTAAATATTTATTGGTGTCTTTTATTTTATAATTATAAACATTGAAAATTATTAATATAAAATTCTTTATTTCAAGCATCAAATGTTGGAAGCGATGCTCCATCACCTAATCAAGTAATAAGATTAAGTACTAGAAACAAAACTGATTAGGGATGAACAATTATGTGTGTTTTAATTTTAAATTATATATCTTTTGAACAATCATGTGTGTTTTAATTTTCAATGCAATGAATGAATGCTTATACCTTTATATAGTATTTTATTTTTTTATTATGAAAATATATTATGTTTAGTTTAATTATGCAAACCAAATTATAAAAAAGTGGTGGCTAAATTCCATTTATTCAGAATTAAAATTACATCAGTTGAAACTAACGTATTATTTTACAATTTTATTATAATATTGACAGTTAAAAACGTCACATTATACTCTATATAATGACACTAAAATCTTTTTCAATGAATTAAATTACAACAATTATGATTGACACTAATTACATATAAAAGCCATCACTTTAAACAAAGTGTTAAAGTGACGGGTGCTGTGATGGGTAGCGTAAGACCGTCACATTAAACTTTGTGGTGGCCAGTTCTATGACGGTTTGGGAAACCGGTACACGCGTATATTATGGTGTTCATATATGTCAGTTTATACGAAAATCACTGCCACCGTATACAATTTTTTTTTGTAGTGGAAGACTCTCGCTAGGAAATACTTGGTATTTAAGCTTATTCATTTGTGACTTAGCTATCTTTTTTGGAAGTTTACTTGGTTTGTTTTCAAATAAAAATTCTTTGATTTTTTTTTTCTACAACAAGCATCTAGAACGTCTAATACAAGCACTATGCATGTTTTTAGAAAAATTTTGAGTTTCTTGATTTTTTGTTTTTGGATTCCTTTCAAAAGTTTTGAAAAATAAGCTAATTATGAAAATCTTCTAAGATGAATCTTTTGAGATAGACTATCCCTGGTGAGTTTTTTAGCTTTGATTGTTAGACCGTCTAATGTCTAATGATTTCTCAATAGATCATCTATACTCTTTTAGTATGTTTTCAATCATGTTTGCTTATACTTTAGAACTTTTAATTCTTTATTTTATAACTTTGATTTACATGCATGAAGTGATATGTTAACTCAACAAAAAAAATCTAAAAGAATTTAACCATAAATAATTTTATTCATACTTATCTTTATTAAAAAAAAAAATACTATAAAATCTTTATAAAAATATCCATATTAAAGAAAATAATTTTTTATTTATTTATAATACTCTTATAATATTTTTATTATTTAAATAGATCTGTATTTATATTTTGAGAAAGAGTCTCCCAACAAGTTTGAGAAACATTATGTAATAAAAAAAATGTTGGATGGAAAACGTTGAAAAAAGAAGGTTGATGATTCATTTTAAATAAGAATTGAAATGTCACTGTATCACCATGATTAGACAAAGTGTCTAGATGTTTATACAAAGTGTATCACCTTCGTGTCTTCTTTGCTTCTTAGCAACTACTGTAAGCTTGTAGTGAATTCGAAAATTAAGTGTTCATAATAGAACTTCAGCAGTCTCTGAGGTTAGTTAACAATGAGGTTCAGCAGTATCACCGCCTTAAAACTCTTCCTCTTCCACCTCTTTACGCACCTCCAAGCCTACACCCCAGTCGACAATTTCACAATCAATTGCGGCGCCACTGGAACATCCTACGACGGTGAAACAACATGGACAGGGGACACAGCTTCAATGTTCTTGTCTCATCAAGACAACACCGTTTCCGCTAACCCAACAACACAACAATCTAATTCCACCCTTCAACTCCCCTACACCACAGCACGCCTCTCTCGTTCCCAATTCAATTACTCCTTCCCCGTAACCCCAGGTTCCTATTTCCTTCGCCTCTTCTTCTACCCCGCTTCTTACCCTTCCTTTCCTTCTACACAAGCATCCTTCACCGTTCATTGCAACCAATTCACCCTCTTCTACGGTTTCAGCACCGACAAGGATCACACTGAAACCATCTTCAGAGAGTACGTCGTCAACGTTCACAACGGTGAGACGCTCAACCTCAGCTTCACTCCCTCACAACCTAACTCCCACGCTCTCATCAACGGAATCCAGGTATTTTCTATCCCAACCGATCTCTATTACGCTTCACCACATCATGCGGGCTTCAAGCTTGTCGGAACCCACACCTTGTACCGCGTTACATCCGACACTGCTCTGCACGCAGAGTATAGACTCAAAGTTGGAGGTCAAGGAATTTCGCCGCCAAAGGAGATTGGTTTGTTCAGAAACTTGGTCGACGGTGACGAACACTATTTAATAAAAGAAAAAAATCCTAACAATGATGATCTAGCAGGCGACGTAGATGACCATGGTTCTGTGGCACCCAAGGTACTGTACAGAACAGAGCCTATCACCAAGAGATCTCTTAAGTTGACTTGGGATTTTCCCGTTGACTCTGGCTTCTACTACTTGGTGAACTTGATCAGATCATCTCTAACATCGGTGACAGGGTGTTCTGCATTTACATAGGGAGCGACCTGGCTGAGGATCACGCTGATGTTTTGAGATGGAGCAACCAACTTAAGGATCTTGCTGTGCAGAGAAACTTCGTCGTTTTGATTCCCAGAAATGATACTCAGGAAAAGGTTAATCTCTCGCTCCAATTGCATCCTTATTTGAATTCGAGCAGTCCGTGCTTGAGTGGCCTCGAGATCTTCAAAATCAGCGGCTCCAACAACCTCGCCGGCGGCATAGCAGTCGGAGAGAGAAGGAACGCCTTATCAGTCGAAAAGAAAATGATTAAACACAAAATTATCATAGCAGGAATGGTTTTCGTCTTGGTCTCGTCTGTTGGTTTCGTCGTCATTTGGTGCGCAAGATCCATGTTAATTCCACTCTCGTTCTCAACCAATGCACACGAGCTGTCAACCAATGCACACGAACTGTCAGCCAACACGTTCATCTGCCGACGCTTCTCCCTCCTCGAGATCAAAGCCGCCACCAACAACTTCGACGATGCTTCCGTCATCGGCGTCGGGGGATTTGGCCACGTGTACAGGGGCTTCATCCGCAGAATTTTCATCCCGGTGACTCTCAAGCTCTTCAAACCCGGTTCAAATGACTCTGAAAAGTTTCTGAACGAGATCGAGGTGGCTATCAAGCGCCACAAACCGGGTTCAAAGCAGGGCCCTGAAGAGTTTCTGAACGAGATCGATATTCTCTCGCAGCTCCGCCATCGCAATATCGTTCCACTCATCGGTTACTGCAACAATCAGAAGGAGATGATCCTGGTCTATAATTTCATGGCACGAGGCAACCTCCGCGAGCATCTCTACAACAGCGACAAACCTCCGTTGCCATGGAAGCGACGCTTGCAGATTTGTATCGACGCAGCACACGCGCTGCATTATCTCCACTCCTGCGCCAAAAAAAACACGATCATCCACAGCGACGTGAAAACCACGAACATCTTGTTGGATGAGGAATGGGTGGCGAAGATTTCGGACTTTGGGCTTTCCAGAATTAGGCCTACGGGCGAGTCCAAGTCGCATGTCCCCCCTACCGCCATGAAGGGTAGCTTTGGGTATATAGATCCAGAGTACTATAAACGACAACATTTGACGGAAAAGTCTGACGTGTACTCTTTCGGGGTAGTGTTGTTTGAGGTACTGTGCGCTCGTCCTCCTCTGATCCGCACCGCGGAGCCGAGACAAGAGTCGCTTGGGAATTGGGTTAGATACTGTTACCAAAATGGGACCATGGCACAGATATTAGACCCCACGTTGAAGGGGAAGATCGCGCCCGATTGCTTTAGAATGTTTTGCCAGATTGGGTTGAGTTGTTTGTCAGATATTGGGGAGCAGAGACCGTCCATGAACGACGTCGTTGGGATGCTTATGTATGCCCTGCAACTACAAGAAAGTGCAGACATTAGGACGAATTGAATCACTTCTTCATTTCTAGGATTAACGATTTTGATGAGACGAGTATAATACAACTGTTTTAACAAAGTCAGAAATTTTATTACGGTTGATTTCTTTGTCTAATTTTTATTGATAAGATATTTAATTGATTATATTATAGATTTTTATAAAATATTTTGTATTCATATCTTTCTTAATTTAGTCATGATTTATAGAAATGTTTAAGTCTGTCTATTTATAAATGATATGAATGAAAAAATATAGAGTGAATTCTTCTTTAATTTGGTATTAGGATTTCTTTTTTCGGATTGTCTTTATTTGAATTCTTGGAAGTTCAATGGTAATTAAATATGAAGGTATACTATCAAATAAACACTTTATAGGTTTCTTGAGGATAAAACGTCTTTTCAATTACTTAAAAATGTAGTGCACTAGTAAGTTCTAGAATTGCTCAATTAAAACACAGGTTGTGTGGCTTAATTACACAACCATAAGAAAAGTAAGTTTTTTTCTTTTGTGTTCTTTAATAATGCTTATCACAAAAAAATAAAAATAAAAATAGTGGTGTTACACACTAAACAAATGTTTACTACTATAGATATAGTTAGTTTTTCATGAGGAGTTCATATATTTTCCCCTTTAAGTTGAGATTCAGGAGAAGAATTATGATAAAATTCATATTTTTGTTTAATAAGAAGTTGATGGTGATTTTCTTCTAAAAAAAGAGAGTAACAAAGTTAAGAGTGCGCAATAATTTAATTAGTCTGCAATCACATAATAAGAAAGAATTTGAGCATGTCAATATCGAAGATTTGCATGTTAATATTGTTGATATACACATCATTTGTCCCCTCAAGAAACTAATACAAAAAGCTATTTTCTTAAAAACCTGATATAGAAAAAAGAATTTTGCCAGATCGTTATGATCCTGACTTCACCAGTAAGATATCCTAGAAGTAATTACATTTATAAATAGAATTTGACTAACTTAACTATCACATCTATAAGTCAATTATATATTGTGCAGGAAGCTTTGACTCTGGATGGAAGCATGCCATGAATGAGAAGAGATGAGATCCTTGCAAAAAATGAAAAGTGAAAATTGATAGGAGATTTAATGTAGCTGATACAATTGACAGATTCAAAGCTAGATTAGTGACAAAGGGATGTACACATAGAATACATTACACTGAAACATTTGCTCCTGTATCCAAAATTAGCACAATTCAAATATTGCCATCTCTAGTTGTAAACCTTGTATAAAATATTATATAATGATTTATAAATTTCCTTATTAGCTTATAATCCTTTTCATTTAAGGACAATCATTCAAAAAAGGGTTATTCAATGTTCAATAATGAAGGATTATATAGAGTATTATAATGAAGGACATGGACGGGGATCCAGAGAGTTGTTTGTCACGGGATGGGATCATTGGAGTGGAGACCAATGCCAAACAAACACACAATGATTATGAACATAATAGAACTTGTATCATGGTAGGTGGATGTTGGAAATTAGAGCAACGGCGTGAAATAGTGGTTCAATTAAATTTTTATGCTCGGTGCGAATCTTAAAACACTTTCCAATCTGTTTAAAAGATGTATATTCCTACAAAAGTCACGTACACATTTAAAGATATTCTGGTAACTAGTGTTACACATTTGTAATTGTGAATCAAACATATAATCTGGTAAAACTGGCTGCATAATATGGTATTTGTATTGTATCGAACCAGAAATAAGGGGATGAAAACAAGCAATTCCAGTTAAAAAGACTCTAAATCTAAAACATTTCAGGAAGCTTGTTGCTATGCTTTCTTTGCTGAGCAAGCTTGTGAAGTAGATCCAGGCTGAAAATGAAAAGAATCATAATTCAATTGTTGAACAGTTATGTGCTAACTTCATGTTTCTTTCTAGAAAGTAAGAGTGAATTTATTTACCACACAGGCATGAACATCATTACAACCGCACAAAAGCTTCCCATTGAGAGTATCCACGGCTTTAAAGGATCCTCCTCCTTCACTTCTCTGCACAATGATCCCCAAATTATAACGGTTATTAGCATGAATGGATCAAAAAATTTATGCTTCAGCAACAAAATTAGTTGTAAAAACAAAAAAAAAAATGCCAAAGTTCTACCTTGTAATAGTCAACAGCAACATAATTAGCCCACCTGTAGCCAGCAGCACCATGACAGGTTTGTAGCATGTCAATGAGACCTCCAGAGTTATCTTCACATGTGATTGGCTTAAGTGGAGCAGACCGAAAATAGTTTACCAACACTAAGGACTTGCTCTTGTCGTTAAGAGGAGAAGATTCTGCTCTACTTGGACAGCTTCCTGATTTCCTTCCACCATCCCCATCTGATGAATTTAAGATCACCAAAGTGAAAATTGACAATGTAAGGAAGAATAAGTGTATACTATAATCCACACTCTACCCTCTCGTGTTTTTCCTTTAATTTAACCAGTGCCTATTACACAATAAAAAATAGAGGAGCTTTAGTGGCTAGTGTTATCTTACACTGATTTTCAACCATGTAATTCCACTGGTATGCAATGCCTTCACTTTGTTCTTTAGACCTGACAGATGTGAACACTAGTAATCTTTGATTTTTTGCAACCATATCACTCACTAGAGGCCAGTCTCCTCCTTTCTTTGGCATTCTAGTCACAGGAAACCAAAACTTCATCAAACCAGCGTCCGTGAAGACCTTTGTCAATCCCTTTGGTGTTTTAACATAATCTTCCAATATGAGCGTGACAATTTCTGTTGGATTGGCTGATAGAAAAGCTGCAATTTCCTTCAGTGTATCTAGAGCTGGTTCCTACTTGTTGATTATAAAGTTAGAATCTTTGTGCAGAGAAACTTGTTGGTCATTAGTGTTTGTAAAGAAACAAGTTAGGAAAGCGTGGGCCAAAAAGAAACAGAAGTGGGAAGATGATTTTTACATACAAAAGCTGTGAAGTCATAGCACTGGCCTTGAAATGAATGACACAACCACACCTCTCCATCAAAATCATATGTATCTAGCATTAGTGCTCTAACTCCATTCTACAAATGAAACATTGATGGAAGAAAATAGTGACTTTAAACACTTGTAAGAGACCAGAACATGAGAAAAATGAACAGAAGCTAAGCATAGCAATAATGAATGACATAATACCTTTAGCTGCTCGGTTACACTGTCTTCTTGGTTAGTAATGGTAGTTCGAGGCACTCCTGTGTGTGATGGTTCTCCATCAATGGCAAATGCATTGTGTGTTGTCAAAAATGAATATTTGTTGAACGGTAGAGAGTTATTCTAAACAAAAAAAAAAACAGCCAATTAACAACAGATTAAGATGAAAATTTAAAGATTCGGAACCAAACAAAAAGAGAATGTGCACTGTCATTTGGTATCCAAACTAAAAAAAATACAGGTTACGGAAAGTTTTTTTACATTTTTCCCGGAAGAGGCAGTTAATATAAAACGATGAAACTGGAAACAGTTTCTGGCCAACCCCACCAGAATCTGAATCACCCCATGTGTCTCTAAATTTTGTCACTTGATGATACCATGTAAAGAACTTCAACATTTAAGAATTGGGATCTTACAATGAGCTTGAATTGATCTGTGATGGAAGATCTCACACACCTAGAGCCTAAATACCCAAATGGGCAAGAGAAGCAGTAGAGCCCAGCTCCACAATCACCATTAGACTTGCACTCATCATCTAGCTGATCAAAGATTCGAAAAGAATATGATAAAGAGTTGAAAACAGAGAAGTTAAAGGCATACTTCAGAAGCAGGTGCGGGAGGGTACACAAACCTTGCAGCTTCCATTAGAGCAAGCAGCATCAACACGATAACACAGCGGAAGCATTACAACCAAAAGCAAAAACAAACGAAAACCCATGTGTACAATGACTTGTTGGATTAGTGAAAGGAATTGAAATGGGTGGATAGAAAAAGATAATCCCAAAAAGGTGTCTAATTTATACTGAAAAATGCAATGATGAATCTTCTGCTTTGGGTGAGGAAGGAAAAGGAACTCGCAGAATTGAGAGGGAAAGTGGGTATGTTGCCTTTATTAATAATTGGAGACAAATCAATTCAAAACAATAGTTGTAACTTGTAGTGCTGGACTAATGAGAGTATGAAAGGTTTAACTTTTCAGTTTTCATGCCTATCGCCGAACTATAAAGAACAGCACCAACGGTTGAAGTGCTGTTTTTGGATTTTTAATAATTAATTTGGACTTTGAGGACATAAAATATAGGACATTCTGGTAATCTAGGTTGGTGGTTGGATGCATTTATAAGCATTGGTTTTGTCAAATATAACATTCAACCATTATGGATGTTGGTATAATTAATACAATGGACAACTATATTCAGAAGGAAATGAATATAAATTTACCCATATGGACAAAAGATAATTTATAATATAATATGAATATAAATTTACCCATATGGACAAAAGATAATTTATAATATAATAATTAAATAAGCATTTTGAGTTTTCACTCTTTTTTTACTTTTCAGTTCGGACTTTAATTATTCAACAATCATATTCATATCCATCAATTCAAGATTTATGGCGATTCATACGTGTACACCAAAAAAAATATAGATTATCCATAACTAAAAAGCAAAGCATATTATTGGCTTTCGTTGTTGTTCCACATAAGAAATATTAGGACCTCAAAAAATCAGAGCATTCATTCATTGTTGTATTATATCTTTTCATATGGTGTAAGGTTAATTATTTATATGTGATTCTTCTTCATGCATAAATAGGAGGGTATCTTCTTGATATTAATTAATTTATAAATTTTATTAATTATTCCATGAATAGAAACATAAATAGCATAAATAAGGTTTTTTTAATGATTCAGGTTAAGTCATTAGCATTTACTTGTTCATGCCTTTACATAATGTATTTTCATTCACGAAGCATAAATGTTAAAGATTGTAATATCTTGTAATAAAAAATAGTGAGAATATAATTTCATTTATTAACTATTTATATATCCAAATAACTCAAACATTTTTTAAAATCTAACTTCTATTACCATTGAAATTGACTTCATATTCGACAATGAATTAATCAGATAATTGGATATTTTACCAAGTCCAAAAGCCTATAAATAGAACTTCATTTTCTAGGGAGTATTCAACTAAATACTCTTTACTTAATTACTTACATCGTTTTAAGTTTTTACTAACTTGAGCGTTAGAGAATTTTCTGCAAGTGGATTACCACTCAGTCTTTGTCATCAAAGTTCGACAACCCTTTAATGAAGAGGTCAATCAACTCATATAACTCAAGCATCCACCTTGTACGATTACAACTCATCTCCGATGAGAACATTTGACGACCACTATGGGACTCTGGTAACTCATCTTGAGTCACAATTCTTATGGTATTCACTAAAGGTCAGATAGTTGTGTCAACATCCCATTTTGAGATGGATCCCTTTGTTCTGGAAGTCCTTAAGGATTACAAAGTTAACATCTCGATGAGATGCAAACCCAATGAAAACAGCATCACAATGATATACTAACCCTTCATCAGCAAATCCCTATGCTATAGCAGGATCGAGCGTGTAAGGACCGGTAAAATTAAATTGGAATAAAAGGAATATATTTTAAATGAATTCTAAGTATGTTTTTATTTAAAATAAAAAGGGAGGAAAGTGTAGCTTAGAAGACTATGAGATCGCCTGGTTAGTACATAATCGCCTGTCGCCTAGACTACCCATGCGGATATCGCCAGGGCGCGAGGTATGCGGACATCGCCAGGGCGCGAGAGACATGCGGGCGTCGCCAGGGATAGACATCGGTCGTCTCCCAGAGAGAGACATCGGTCGTCTCCCAGAGAGAGATCGGTCGTCTTCCAGAGAGAGAGATCGGTCGTCTTCCAGGATGAGTCATCGGTGGAAGGTTATCGCGCGATGTCGTGTTTCACACAGATAAGATGGGACCCAGGCTCCCAGCATGAAACGTCCTGCACGCGCGCCACGTGGACAAAAATGGTGGTTCAGAATAGTGACATCAGAAAGTTGGCATGCGCAAGAGACACCCACGACCGTACTGTTCAGGGAAGTGGTTGGCATGTGCAAGAGACACCGTGGTCGTACTGTTCAGTGAAACGTACACTCAGGCTTTCCTGCAGAGGGGGTGGTGGCAGCAGCATGCATGGACAAGTAGACTTGGATTCAAAAACCCACTGCGAGAGGCAAAGAACGTTGCAGTGGCTCAAGAGTGAAAGAGCGAGTGCACCTTCATCTTTCTCTTTTCTCTCCTTCACTCTGCGATTCTGGCCTTATCACGTCCCTGCTTGGCTATCGACGACTGCCATAGAGCACCTGGGAGATTCTCTGCAAGTCCTCCAAACCAGACGCTAAAACAGGGTTAAGGCATCCTTGAAGCTCGTTGGGTTGGAGCTCTTAGTGAAGTTTACGCAAGTCCAGGTAAGGGAAGCTAGCCTTATTTTTCAACGAAAAACCTTATATTAGATGATTTTGATGATGGGGTGACGTGGTCGCCGGTTTTCAACTGTTATTGCATAATCCCCTGTTTTTGGACGAGATCGCCGGTTTTGGCGTTGTTTTTCGAAATCCCCTGTTTTAGTGTCATTTGAAATTGTTTGAGATTGAAATGTGATATTTTCTGAACCTTGGAATGATTGTTGTTGTGATGGGAAATCGTTCATTTAAGTGTTATATGATGTGTTGAATGTTTGAATGTGGGATCAAGACATAGTATTTTCAGGAAAGGAAATACCGTGTTGAGATTAGTTATGAGGTGCATTGATTAGTGAGTATCCTGTGAATGAGACGATCCTGACTCTGCTGATATGATGGAGTCACATAGATGAAGTCATTCGGTTGGTGAGAGTCGAAGGAGGTCCATATGTATGGGTAAGTCGTTTGAAAGATAACTGACTTGACCTGTTATATGGATTAACCCTGTCATACTGTGAGAGTGATGAGATTGAGATCGAGATTATGTTGATGCGCATGGCTGTGGGAACATTACAGCAATGAAGTATGACAGGTGCAGGTATCTGAATGCTAAGTTCAACGCACGAGTCTTCCGGAAGTAGTGTCAAGTGTCGGTGTGTGATGAGTCAGTGGAAGTCTGACGTGAGAAATGAGAAACATTGAAATTGGTAGACACTTGAATGTTTATGTGAAACAAATAACACTTGATGAAATTGTGAAGTGTGTGAAATGAATGGGAAAATTGAGGATTTTACGTGAGTGTCTTAAATTTGTTTTATCTTGATTTTAAAGTTTCATATCTAAATTTCTCATTAAAATATCTAGCTTACCCTTTGTATTGTTCTGTGGCTGTTTTTTTTTTAAACCTGTGATGATCGTGTATGATTTTACACGGGAGCAGATGATGTTGCAGGAAGTAGAGCTCCTCAGTGAGGAGTCGCCGGAAGGAGATCGCCTGTTTCTGTTTCTGTTAGGCGATCACCCCTTTTTCTGTTTTCTGATAGGAGATCGCCTTATCTGTTAGGAGATCGCCGTTTTCTGTTTTCTATCAGGAGATCGCCTGTTTTTCTTTATTTTGCTGTATTTGTTTAAGTTTTGGAATTGACCGATTATGTATTAAACTCCCTGTGAGGAGAAACTTCATTACATATATATAATTTTGTTCACTTCAATATATTTGTTTACCTTTATTTTCATTATATAAATATGAAAAGCATTTTGGCGGGATGTTACAGAGCGACCCACCGATTCGAGCAACACTTGAAGCAACATATATAGAAGGAAGTTGAATCTCGCCCTGCAATCCCTCCCGTAAGTAGACGCATGGATACAAGTGGGGTACATTAGTATATGCATGTTTTCTGATAAGATTCGATTGAATTGGATTAACACATGTTTGATTTAGTTTAACCCTGTATGAGACTTGAAGGATGATAATCTTTATATAACTTGTGAAGAATTCATTTGTGGAAGAACTTGAGAGTCACTTGTTTTTCATTCATCTTATAACATCTATTATTGTTTTTCGTTAAACAATCACATACCCCTCTTTACTTTATTGTTGTTGCTAATTTTGACTGCTTGCAGATAGGTTCTGAATATTGATTGTTTTGATTCACTATTGAATTCGTGGGAGATGACTTTGGATCATTTGACCACAATTATACTATCATCTATTTGGTGTTAGATGATCTAACCATGTGTTAAATTGTTTCCACTAAAATCATTTTAATTTGACTGTTAAACAACAATCATCACCGGTTCTTCTTCCCCACTTTCTTCTTTGCAAAAACAGAATTTTTTATTGTTCTCTTCAATGGCGAAGAGTGAGTTTGCGGCTCCATTGGTGACCCAAAGCTAGTTTTTCTGCGTTTTGTGAGTGGTTTGGTGTGGTGGACATTTTTGTTTGATTGGATTGAGTTAATGTTCTTCATTGAGGTTATTTATCTAAACCTCCCTTTTGTTTTTGAATTAATACCTAGGTTGTTTTTTAGGATCTCAATCACAACAATAAATGAATGTTTCCATTGAATTATCATTGTTTACCCTTTGATATTGAAACCATGTTATTTAGTTGTTTAAATTTTAAATTTTGAATATTAAAATTAATTGTTAAATAATTTAATACAATAGATGAATGCTAATTAGATGTTTAAAATTGAAATTTAAAAATTTAGAAATGGTAAAGATGATAAGGTAAATTTTATATTTTTCATTATATTGGACAAGTATAATTATATTTAGACTAACATATGGTTTTACTTTAATTAAAGTTATGGGTGACACAAACATGTTAAGTGGAAAACATCTTTTAATACATACAACCATCACTATAACATTTTTTACTTTACGCAATACTAAACTAGGCCATACTTATATAACAATTACCTAAACATAGAAAAGACAACGATTTTATAACTGTGGTTTAAGGATTACCAAAAATCATGTTTATAAAATCGATGATTATTTATACCATATTTTTTAAACATTTCTGTACCGACCTGTCCTCGGACATCGACGATCGCTAGCAGTAGTGGGCCATGTAAGCTGGGTCCCACAAGCGGCGTGAGACAGTGTCCTTCAAGCAGCATGAGTCAATGTGTTGATTAGTGGTCGATCAGGAGGTATGCCGATGTGTACTCGGTAACAGAGTGAAGTCAATGTGACATCGGGCATCAGTAGTTCAAACAGTTAAACTGGGCCACGAGAGGTGGACCCCAGGAAACACACCAGTTATCAGCGAAACGCCCAGAGTTAGGGGAAAGCCTGAGTCACAAGGTGCTCGTGCGTGTGGTGTGAGTGGCGCATTTGGGCGCAGCACCAGCAAAAGGCCCTGGGAACTCTAAGGCCCATTAGGGGTAGGGTTCCCCAGGGGCAGACTGCATGCATGGCACGTGAACAGTTAGGGCACCTCCAGAATGGATGGCCCAAGAGATTAGGTGCACAAGTTGGTACCCAGGTGGCCATACAGTGAGAGGTTGCACTCCAACACGGGAAGCCTTACGCGCTAGATTACACTAAGACTAGGTAATAGCGTCGTACTCGTGCTTAATCAGTTGGGAAGTGTTAAACACCACTCCCAAGCTTGAAAGAAGTTGGCACAAGTCACGATCAAGGGGGCCAGCTCCTCAAGACCCTTGGGTTTCTTGAACATCAGTTTTGCCACCCAATACAGGGGAAACCCATCGAGCAGAGTGGGGTCGTAGGAGCTGCAGCAAACCCTAAAGAACTTCCCTTTGAATCCCTTGAAGGATTGCTGGAAGAGAGTCAAGACGACTCTCCCCACCACCCCGTTGAGGATTACCCAAAGCCTCTTCCCGGGGCTCTTCACTTCGAAGAAGTAGAGGAAGACGTCCATGGAAGGAGGGTGATGCAAGTCAAGACCACTTAAGGATGACCAAAGATGCTATATATAAAGGGTCATCTCAACAATCAAAAGAAGACTTCACAAAAATAAGAAAGGGCCATATTCCAAAGCACTTGAAGTTCTTCTTACTAGTCTTCTTAAAGAGTAGAACATTTTTGTAAATAATTGGGTTCTCTTGAAGAATCCAAGTAGTAGTATAAATAAAGAGGGCCCAAGCCCAAGAAGCCCAAGCCTAAGAAGCCCAAGCCAAGAAGCCCAAGTCAAGTGGGGCCCAAGCCCAATCCATGAGCATCAATAAGAGCAAGGCTAAAGCTTTGGGAAATAAGCATGAATGGATGTATCTTTTTTGTAATTTCTTTTGTGTAGTTTTTAGTAGAACATTAAAGGAAGGTGTAGATATTAAAATAAGGGGTGCTAATGTACAAAAACAAGTCACACCTTCCATGTGACATAAAAAGTAGGTGTAGGTGTAGTTTTAGGAGGTGCCAAAGTAGAAATCAAGTCACACCTCCCTTGTGACATGTGTTTTGGCTCCAAATTCAAATGCTTCTCATTTGAATTTTCCCACTTTAATTTCAGCCCTCTCACACTATAAATAGAGGTGCTATGCTCATGTAAAATAAGATTGAATTTAGAGTAAAGTTACTATACACAAATTTGTGTGAGTGTGAGAATTGCTTTCTCCTTTCTAGTCTCATCTTGTGAGTTTTAGGAGCTCTCAAGTGGCGGCAAATCTGCACTTATCTTGGATCATCACCTCCAAGTGGCGTGTCCATTCCCAATCCATGGCTACAACCACATAAGTTTCATCTTCTTTCATCTTCCATAGTCATTTCAATCGGTAGTTTTGATTCTATGTCTTGTTCTTGAATTTCAATCGGTTCTTTTGTTTCAATTTGTGTTTCCATTCTGTTTTTTGTGTTTAAATTCTGCACCTATTCTTTTTTTGAGTTCAGCACCTTGTTCTTCATTCATTCATCACCATTAATTGTGTTTTAACCTTGGACCTTTGGAAATGAACCTTCACATCTACTTAACACTTGTTAAGTTAATGTCCAGTGGGGATTTTCCTTAGGTGACTCACTCTAAATTGCTAAGAATCTTGATCCTAATTCTAAGAAAGTGTCACAAATATAATGAACCTAAAATCAACTCACATCAGAGGGTGCCCCAGGTGGTTGCACAAAATGGCGAAGGCCCTCACAAAGGCCCAACTGTTGGGATGCAGCTGGGCAGGGGCCATATTGGGCTGTTTGAGGAGAGTCCTCTCGAACCCCATGAGGGGCAAGCGAAGCTTGACCCACTTGAAGATGGTGACGTAGAGGAAGAAGAAGGGGCCCCCGTCGTTGGAGCGATTGTCGACACATACAGGTTCGCCCTTTGTGCAAGGTCAAAGCGAGACATATGTGTTGCATTCCCTACCAAATACACGACCCTTGGTCTCGGCCTCATCATCTCTGTGTTTCCTCAAGTCACTGCAGTTGGTGAGTTTGAAGGTCTCAACAAGGAGGTCTTCGGAGGCCCAAGGGTAGAGGGCTCTGTAGTCAACTATGGGAGGAGGGTTGGAAGTGGTTTTGGTTCTTGCCATCTCAAACAAAGCTAAAAAAGGAAAGGCAAAAGGAAGGAAAACGAGGGTTAAGAACAAATGATGGTGTGGCTCAATGAAGCAGAAGAACTCAATGAAGAAGAAGAACAGAGACTCAAAGACAAATAACACAAATGGTGCAAAACAGAAACCCTAAGGTGCAGAAATTATAAACAGAGCCAGAGCAGTTATCGCATGTTATGAATGGAGAAACCATGAAATAAAGGCAAGCCAAGGAATAAAATCATACCTTTGGGCGAGTTGAAGGTGAAAAGTCGTGAAGGTTGAAGTTGAAGCAGGAGCATTTAGGAGAAGAAGATGATCGAAGGAAAGCTTAAGCAAAAGTGATGAAACAGTGAAGGAGCGTGGGGTTTTGAAAGGGTTTAATGTGGATCAAGGGAGCGCAAGCGGCAATAAGCCATAGTCGTTGATCAGGCCACGTGTACGCAGATTAAAAAAGTGTGGTGAGACGTCATTTTGACGCACTGTTCACGTCCTATCACCCAGTGCCACGTAGGTCGCCGAGGGTGATGACGACTTAGTCTCTTCACTGAACAAGTTAACAGCTTGAGACTGGGGGCTTGTGTACCGACTAGTCTTGGGATATCGACGACCGCTAGCAGTAGTGGGCCACGTAAGTTGGGTCCCACAAGCGGCGTGAGACAGTGTCCTTCAAGCGGCATGAGCTAGCATGCTGATTAGTGGTCAATCAGGAGGTATGCCGATGTGTACTCAGCAACAGAGTGAAACCGATGTGACATCGGGTATCAGCAGTTCAAATAGCTAAATTGGGCCACGAGAGGTGGACCCCAAGAAACACACTAGTTATCAGTGAGACGCCCAGAGTTAGGGGAAAGCCTAAGTCACAAGGTGCTCGTGCATGTGGTGTGATTGGCGCATTTAGGCACAGCACCAACAAAGGGCCCTGGGAACGCAACGGTATTCCTCCAGAAACCTTAAATGCGGGTAACAAAGACAGGGGAAACCCTAGACTATATAAACAACAGTAAGAAACCCTAAAAAGGTACGTAGCTCTTGAGACTAGAACTGTTATACACATACACATTGTTTCTTAATCCCAGTATTGACTTGAGCGCCGGAGTGCAAACGGCCTCTAGGACATCCCCTTGTCTTTGCAGGTACAGAGCGTTTCGATCCAGTGAAGCAACAACCTGAGAAAGAAGAAGAGGGTGCGAGATTGTAGTAGAGTCAACCAACAAGAACAATTTTCTTTAATATGGGCTAAACAATAAAATTGTGGTCTAAAAATTACCACAGATATATAAATGTGACCTAAAAGTGAAAAAATCAATATTTTTACAAATATGATTTAATAAGAAATACTTATTAAAATGTAGTTATTTTAGCCCACATTTAAATTATGCTTTTGAATTCAATATATACAATATCTTTTGCTTTCCTTTCCATGCTTTAATATGTTCCAAAATCACATTTAAATTATGCTTTTGAATTCAAAATATACAATATATTTTGCTTTCCGTTCCATTCTTTAATATGTTCCAAAATCTAAATCACAAGGTTCCAATAGTTTACAAATTGAAATCCAACCCAAATTCTAAAATTCAAATTCAAAGTATTAATATTATTATTACTAATTAATTATTATTATTAATTATATTATTATTATTCATATTATTATCTTTTATTATTATTAAATATAATAACATTAATAATAACAAAAATATTAATAATACTATTGATAACAATAATAATATTAGTAATACTTTTATTATATATAATGTTCATTGAAAATTTTCAGATTTTAATTTAAATTAAAAACCAATTCAATTTTTTTTTTTAAAAAAACGTTTAAAATTTACATAACTAGGTCAAATGTAAATTTACGTCACTATTAGACGAATATGTCAAATTGTTAATGGCTGTAAATAATCTTTTAAAATAAAAAAAAATTAAATACATTTTACTATAAATAAATACATAAACTAATTTATAAAAAGCTATTATATACAATTTATTTAAAGCTTATTATTAATTTTATAAAGGAATTTGCTTTATCTTTTCCTATTTATTTTTTAAAATATACTTTACACAGATTTTTCTCAAAATAATCCTTATATACATGAGAGAGAAGGAATTCAAACCAATACTTCTAATAAATATATCATGCATATAGGATTCATCCTATTTGTATAGGGCACAATTTATAACTTTATCTCCACTAATTAATATATACCTAACATATTAGAAAACCATTTTAAAATTAAAGACAAGACTTCATCTTCTTTCACTCCACTAATCTCTTAGACTAGCTCCAACTCATTCAAGATATTTATAGAATATAAGAAAAAATACAATAAAAACAAACCACACATGCATCCAAATTCTAAATAGACAATTTATTTGATATAATGTGTCATTCCTTTTCAACTTTCGGCTATGTATAGATTAGGCTTCAAGACATGGCCACGATACATAACAGCTGTATTTTCCTTTTACATTGAACAAATAATTAAGTTTTTTACACGAAAAAGATAATTAAAATTACAAAAATACACTTATTGGTAATAGCCCAAGTGCTTCTCAAAACAACGAATATTTTCGTTAATGTTCATTTAAGTGTATTCATTGATATGTATAAAACAACTGTATTCATTTTCTAAATAAAATGAATGGCTCAAATGAAGCATTTTGGATTTTCATAATTCCATGAAACCAACAGTGATGGTGAAAAATTATTAAGTTTAAGAATATGTTTGGATCAAAAATCTAAATACTTATAATAGAAGAAAATAAAGGCTTCTAGGGTAGTTAGCGGTTTTTTTTTTTTTTTTGCGACATTATTCGACTTCTTGGTAATTATTTGAAAATAAATTTCCAACGTTTAAATTAATATTCAATTTACGTTAATTAAAATAATAAATGTCATGATTACATGCATACCTTAATTTGAATGAGATCAGTTTATTTAAAGTCGAATTGAGTCACATGGGTTATATTAGTACGAATATTACTAATAAATATTCGTATTAATCTTATGTTTAACTATGATAATTACATGGGACTTGAATTGATTTCGCAAGTTATTGGATCTTTTAGAACAATTATTACTACTAAATATTATATTATGATGTTTCACTATGATAATTACATAGGAGACGCTTTCAAATGGATCTAAGAGTGTTAGGCTATATACACTATATAAAATAAAATAAAAGCGGCAGGATCCACGTTCGAGTCAAGCGGCAGGATCATTGGCGTCCACCGTGGGGTCCGTGTGAATTTTGTTCCCATCCACGTCGCAGTTCTTGAAGTTTCTGGAGGTTTCTTGAAGTTTCTTGGAGCTTCTTGATCATTTCGTCGAAGTGAAGTTACGTCGAAGTGCAGAGGAGATGAGAAGAAGAACCAGACAAACCTCACCTGCGCCATCTGCTGAAGAAGGAGCTGTTACCATGGCGCAGGTAGTGGAGATGATGCGCGCGCTGCAAGATAGCGTCGCGGAATCGAGAGTTGAGCAAGAGAGGATGCGTGCAGAGCTGACTGCATCGCAGAGAAGAAACGAAGAGTTGAACCGTATGAATGAAGAGCTGCGTAGGGAATTGCAGGCGCAGAAAGAGCGCGCAGTTGAAGAGAGGACGTCGACGCCACCGTCGCCTCCGAAAGCATTCCCTATGCCTTTCTCCCCCGAAATCATGAACACGGTGGTGCCTGTAACATCCCGCCAAATTCTTTTCACAATTATAAAATGAAATAAAGGTAAAACAATAATATTGAAGTGAACATACGTATTTATATAAAATGGAGTTGCTCCTCACAGGGAGTTTAATACATAACCGGTAAATTTTCCAAAACTTAAAACAAAATACAGCCAAATAAAATGAAACCGGCGGTCTCCCTACATAAAACGGCGATCTCCTATCAGAAGACCCAAAACAGCCGATCTGCTATCAGAACAGAAAACAGGCGATCAAAACGTAGAGACAGAAACAGGCGATCTCCTTCCGGCGACCACTCACTGAGGAGCTCTACTCCCTGGAAGATCATCTGCTCCCGTATAAAATACACGATCATCACAGTTTTAAGAGAAAACAGCCACAGAACAATACAAAGGGTAAGCTAGATATTTTTAAAACTTTAAATTATAAACTGGACAACCAACGTAGATCGGCCCTTTTTAACCATTCTCAAGAGTCCATCACTTTCTCATTCATATCACACAACCATCAAGTGTCTATCAAAAATTCTCAAAATTTCACATTTCTCACGTCAGACTTCCACTAACTCATCACACATAGACACTTGAACTTACTTTCGGAAGACTCGTGCATTGACTAGACTCAGAGATCTGCACCTGTCATACTACATTGCTGTAAAGTTCCCACAGCTATGCGCATCAACATAATCTCAATCTCAATCTCATCACTCTCCTAGTATGACAGGGTGAATCCATACAACAGGTCAAGTGGTTATGTTTCAAACCACTTACCCATACATATGAACCTCCATCGACTCTCAACGCCTGAATGACTTCCTCTATATGAGTCCATTATATCAGGAGAGTCAGGATATCTCATTATAGAAATCACCGATCAATGCACATTCTACAACAATCTTACACGGTATTTTCTTTCCTGAAAATACTATGCCTTGATTCCACATCCACAACATACAGACCATCATACCACTCAAATGAATGATTCAAATCACAGCAACAATCATTTCAAATGTTCAGATTTTCGAATATCACATGCATTCCACATTTAAATCTCAAACAGTCTCAACGACACTAAAACAGGGGAGTTCGAAATCTGTATTTAAAACCGGCGATCACGTCGCCCAAGCTCATGAAAACAGAGCATCATGAAAAAGGGGTTTAAAACCGACGATCACGTCGCCCAAACACATAGAATAGAGCATCGTGAAAAGAAATATGAAAACCGGCGACCACGTCGCCCTCATTTCAGAACTTACTCGCCTAACGTTTTTTTATAAATGTAAAGTACTAGCTTTCCTTGTAAGGACCTGTAAAATTAAATTGGAATAAAAGGAATATATTTTAAATGAATTCTAAGTATGTTTTTATTTAAAATAAAAAGGGAGGAAAGTGTAGCTTAGAAGACGACATCGATCGTCTCCCAGAGAGAGAGACATCGGTCGTCTTCCAGAGAGAGAGATCGGTCGTCTTCCAGGATGAGTCATCGGTGGAAGGTTATCGCGCGATGTCGTGTTTCACACAGATAAGGTGGGACCCAGGCTCCCAGCATGAAACGTCCTGCACGCGCGCCACGTGGACAAAAAGGGTGGTTCAGAATAGTGACATCAGAAAGTTGGCATGCGCAAGAGACACCCACGGCCGTACTGTTCAGGGAAGTGGTTGGCATGCGCAAGAGACACCGTGGTCGTACTGTTCAGTGAAACGTACACACAGGCTTTCCTGCAGAGGGGGTGGTGGCAGCAGCATGCGTGGACAAGTAGACTTGGATTCAAAAACCCACTGCGGGGAGGCAAAGAACGTTGCAGTGGCTCAAGAGTGAAAAAGCGAGTGCACCTTCATCTTTCTCTTTTCTCTCCTTCACTCTGCGATTCAGGCCTTATCACGTCCCTGCTTGGCTATCGACGACTGCCATAGAGCACCTGGGAGGTTCTCTGCAAGTTCTCCAGACCGGGACGCTAAAACAGAGTGAAAGCCTCTTTAAGCTTCGGTGGGTTTTCGGAGCTCTTGGTGTTTTTGCGCTAGTCCAGGTAAGGGAAGCTAGCCTTATTTTCAACGAAAAACCTTATAATAGATGATTTTGATGATGGGGCGACGTGGTCGCCGGTTTTCAACTGTTATTGCATAATCCCCTGTTTTTGGACGAGATCGCCGGTTTTGACGTTGTTTTTCGAAATCCCCTGTTTTAGTGTCGTTTGAAATTGGTTGAGATTGAAATGTGATATTTTCTGAACCTTGGAATGATTGTTGTTGTGATGGGAAATCGTTCATTTAAGAGTTATATGATGTGTTGAATGTTTGAATGTGGGATCAAGACATAGTATTTTCAGGAAAGGAAATACCGTGTTGAGATTAGTTATGAGGTGCATTGATCAGTGAGTATCCTGTGAATGAGACGATCCTGACTCTGCTGATATGATGGAGTCACATAGATGAAGTCATTCGGTTGGTGAGAGTCGAAGGAGGTCCATATGTATGGGTAAGTCATTTGAAAGATAACTGACTTGACCTGTTATATGGATTAACCCTGTCATACTGTGAGAGTGATGAGATTGAGATCGAGATTATGTTGATGCGCATGGCTGTGGGAACATTACAGCAATGAAGTATGACAGGTGCAGGTCTCTGGATGCTAAGTTCAACGCACGAGTCTTCCGGAAGTAGTGTCAAGTGTCGGGGTGTGATGAGTCAGTGGAAGTCTGACGTGAGAAATGAGAAACATTGAAATTGGTAGACACTTGAATGTTTATGTGAAACAAATAAAACTTGATGAAATTGTGAAGTGTGTGAAATGAATGGGAAAATTGATGGATTTTACGTGAGTGTCTTAAATTTGTTTTATCTTGATTTTAAAGTTTCATATCTAAATTCTCAGTAAAATATCTAGCTTACCCTGTGTTCTTGTTTGTGGATGTTTTCTTAAACCTGTGATGATCGTGTATGATTTTACACGGGAGCAGATGATGTTGCAGGAAGTAGAGCTCCTCAGTGAGGGGTCGCCGGAAGGAGATCGCCTGTTTCTGTTTCTGTTAGGCGATCACCCCTTTTTCTGTTTTCTGATCAGGAGATCGCCCGTTTTTCTTTATTTTGCTGTATTTTGTTTAAGTTTTGGAATTGACCGATTATGTATTAAACTCCCTGTGAGGAGAAACTTCATTACATATATATATTTTTGTTCACTTCAATATATTTGGTTACCTTTATTTTCATTATATAAATATGAAAAGGATTTTGGCGGGATGTTACATTCCTTACCTGGACTTGCGTAAACTTCACTAAGAGCTCCAACCCAACGAGCTTCAAGGATGCCTTAACCCTGTTTTAGCGTCTGGTTTGGAGGACTTGCAGAGAACCTCCCAGGTGCTCTATGGCAGTCGTCGATAGCCAAGCAGGAACGTGATAAGGCCTGAATCGCAGAGTGAAGGAGAGAAAAGAGAAGGATGAAGGTGCACTCGCTCTTTCACTCTTGAGCCACTGCAACGTTCTTTGCCTCCCCGCAGTGGGTTTTTGAATCTACACTAACTTGTCCACACATGTTGCTGCCACCACCCACTTTGCAGGAAAGCCTGAGTGTACGTTTCCCTGAACAGTACGACCACGGTGTCTCTTGCGCATGCCAACCACTTCCCTGAACAGTACGGCCGTGGGTGTCTCTTGCGCATGCAAACTTTCTGATGTCACTATTCTGAACCTCCCTTTTTGTCCACATGGCGCGAGTGCAGGACGTTTCATGCTGGGAGCCTGGGTCCCACCTTATCTGTGTGAAACACGACATCGCGCGATAACCTTCCACCGATGACTCATCCTGGAAGACGACCGATCTCTCTCTCTGGAAGACGACCGATGTCTCGCGCCCTGGCGATGTCCGCATACCTCGCGCCCTGGCGACGTCCGCATGGGTAGTCTAGGCGACAGGCGATTATGTACTAACCAGGCGATCTCATAGCCTTCTAAGCTACACTTTCCTCCTTTTTTATTTTAAATAACAACATACTTAGAATTCATTTAAAATATATTCCTTTTATTCCAATTAAATTTTACAGGTCGTTACATTCTCCCCAACAAGAAAAATTTTCGTCCTCGAAAATTGAATTACAAGGAAAAGAGGTATGGATAAGCTTCTCTCATGGGTTCTTCTAACTCCCAAGTTGAATCACCCGATCTCTCATCCCACACCACTTTCACCATGTTGATGGTCTTGCCTCTGAGCTGTTTACTTTGACAATCGTCAATCCTGACTGGTTTTGCTTCAAAGGACAAGTCTTCCCTGATTTGCACATCGTCCACTTCCAGCACATGACTAGGGTCTGCCATGTACTTCCTCAGCTGTGATACGTGAAAGACATTATGCAGATTTGCTAATTGGGGAGGTAGGGCGATCTCATAAGCCACTGGACCAATCCTCCTTAAGATCTTATATGGTCCCACGAACTTAGGGGACAACTTCTTTGATCTAATCGCCCGTCCTACACCCTTGGTTGGTGTCACTCTCATGAACACATGGTCTCCAGCAGAAAACTCCAAAGGTTTTCTCCTCTGATCTGCATAGGATTTCTGCCTGCTTTGAGAAGCTTTCATTCTGTCTTGTATCTGTTGAACCTTCTCGGTCGTCTGCTGAATCAACTCTGGTCCAACCAATACTGCTTCGCCCTCCTGGTACCAACATAAGGGAGTTCTGCATTTCCTCCCATACAGGGCTTCATATGGTGCCATCCCAATACTGGCGTGGTAACTGTTATTATAAGTAAACTCCACCAGTGGCAACACCTCATCCCAACTTCCCAATTGATCCAGAACACACGTCCTCAGCAGATCTTCCAAGGAGTGGATCGTTCTCTCTGACTGTCCATCTGTTTGAGGATGATATGCCGAGCTCATTCTCAACTTAGTTCCCAGGCAATCTTGTAAAGTCTGCCAAAACCGTGAAGTGAACCTGGGATCTCTATCCGAAACAATGCTGGAAGGCACTCCATGCAACCTCACTATTTCTTTGATGTACAACTGTGCCAACTTGGCCATAGGCATCCTCATATTCACTGGGAGAAAGTGGGCACTCTTCGTCAGCCGATCAATGATGACCCAGATTGCATCATGACCCTTTACCGATCTGGGTAAATGGGTAACAAAATCCATGGCAATGCTGTCCCATTTCCACTCAGGGATATCCAGTTGCTGTAACAACCCGCCAGGTCTTTGATGCTCTATCTTCGCCTTCTGACATGTTAAGCAGGTTGTAACATACTGGGCGATGTCTCTCTTCATGCCCGACCACCAAAATGACTCCTTCAAGTCATGGTACATCTTGTTCATGCCTGGATGTAGGCTAAGGCGACTCTTGTGACCTTCCTCTAGGATCATCTTCTTCAACTCTCCATTTGCAGGTATGCAAATTCTGCCATTAAATCTCAAGATCCCATCATCGCCCATCACAAAGTCTCTAGCCTGGTCGGTCCCTAGTGACTCCACAGTACGCTTCAGGCTAGGATCCTCCAACTGCTTATCCTTTATCACTCCAAGGAAGTCATTAGTTATAGCCAGCTTACTACAACTAATGTGATTTACATGAAATTCTACCCTAAGGTTTAAGTCTCTGAATTGCTCGATCAGTTTCTGCTCTTCCATCATCATGGTGGCCACTTGAATTGATTTTCTACTCAAAGCATCTGCCACTACATTGGCCTTCCCTGGATGATACAGGAGTTGAAAATCGTAGTCCTTTAGAAACTCCATCCACCTTCTTTGCCTCATGTTTAGTTGCTTCTGATCGAACAGGTATTTCAAGCTCTTATGGTCACTGAACACCTGAAACCGAGCTCCATATAAATAGTGCCTCCAAATCTTCAAGGCAAACACCACAGCCGCCAACTCCAAATCATGAGTAGGATAGTTCCTCTCATGAACCTTGAGTTGCCTTGAAGCATATGCAACCACTCTTTTCTCTTGCATCAAAACACATCCCAAACCCTGATGTGAAGCATCACAGTAGACATCAAAAGGTCTTCCTACCTCTGGGATCACCAGCACTGGAGCACTAGTCAACCTTTCCTTTAGTTCCATGAAGCTCTGCTCACATCGGTCGGTCCAAGCAAAAGGTTGATCCTTGCGGGTCAGCTGTGTTAAAGGAGCCACTACTTTGGAAAAGTCCTCAATGAACCTCCGATAGTAGCCTGCTAAGCCCACAAAACTCCTTATCTCAGTAACTGTCTTAGGACGTTCCCACTGAAGCACTGCCTCCACTTTGGCTGGATCCACCGAGATCCCCTGCGCAGATATCACGTGTCCTAAGAAGTTGACTTCCTTCAGCCAGAACTCACACTTAGAGAACTTGGCATAGAGTTGCTTCTCCCTCAGAATCTCCAACACTATCCTCAGATGTTCCTCATGTTCTTCCGTGGTCCTTGAATAAATGAGTATGTCGTCTATGAAGACTACCACAAACTTATCCAAGAAAGGGCGAAAAATCCTATTCATGTAGTCCATGAACAGAGCTGGAGCATTGGTCACTCCAAACGGCATCACCACATACTCATAGTGCCCATAACGAGACCTAAATGCTGTTTTCTGAACGTCTTCGGCCTTTACCAAAATTTGGTGGTACCCCGATCTCAGATCAATCTTTGAGAACACCGAGGCCCCATTTACTTGATCCATTAAGTCATCAATTCTAGGTAGAGGATACTTGTTCTTGATGGTCAACTTGTTCAACTGCCTGTAGTCTATACACAGCCGAGACCCTCCATCCTTTTTCTTCACTAGAAGCACTGGAGCTCCCCATGGAGATACACTGGGTCTGATGAATTGTTTCTCCAACAATTCTTCCACTTGCTTCTTTAACTCCACCAACTCGGCTGGAGCCATTCTGTAAGGTGCCATTGACACTGGTCCAGCTCCAGGTACCAAATCAATAGAGAATTCCACTTCTCTCTTAGGGGGTAACCCAGGTACCTCTTCTGGAAATACATCCGTGAAGTCTTTCACTACATGTATCCTGCTTACGTCCTCTTCATTCTTCACTTCCAACCGAGCTAGCATCACGAAGCACCTCGCCCCTTCTTCCAACTCCGACTGCCCTTGTTGAGCAGATATCACATCTGACTCTTGGGGGTCTGAAAACGTTATCTTCTGACTACCGCAGTCTATGAGAACGTGATTGGCAGCTAGCCAATCCATTCCCAGGATAACATCCAGGTCCTGAAGAGGTAGGCAGATCAAGTTCACTTTGAATCTGCGTCCCTCTACTATCACTGGACATTCGGGGCAAACTGTAGAGGTCAACACCTGTCCTGACGCAGGTGTAGAGACCAACAGTTCGAAAGGTAACTCCTTCACTAGAAGGCCCAGCCTGGCTACACACAGACTTGACACAAAAGAGTGTGTCGCTCCAGAATCAAAAAAAGCTTTTACACCCCTACTAGCTATAAAACAAACACCTTGCACGAGGTTACCTGACTGAGACACTTCTGCTCCTGACATGGCAAACACTCTCCCTGTTGCCTGAGGTCTGCTGCCTTCGTTTCTCAACTGCTGAGAACCACTGGGTTGAGTTGCCCCATTCCGGTTAGGGCACTCTCTAGCAACGTGCCCCGTCTTTTGGCAGGTGTAACACCTTTTCTCAGAACTCTTCTTGAAGCACACATTGGAGGTGTGTGGTCCACCGCAATGGAAACACTTGGTTTTCCAAGGTTGCTGCTGCTGAAACTGGGATGATGTTGCTCCTGCCCGATGTGGTGGCGGTCTCGCATAGGGCTTGCTATGTGAGTGCTGCACCTTAGCCTTCCCACTGGAAGAACCCCCTGGGTGTGACCTGATCACCCGAGAATCACCCTTTTCCAGGGTCTCCACCATCTTCGCCTTCTCTACTAAGGCGTGAAATTCTCTGATGCACATCGGGGCTATGGTCCTCTTCAGCCCCTGCTTCAGTCCCTCTTCAAACTTCCTGCACCTCCAAGCCTCGGAGGTCACCTGGGTATAGAATCGGGCGAGGTACTCAAACCGAGCAGCATAGGCGTTCACAGACATATCCCCCTACTCCAACTTTAGGAACTCAGCTTCCCTCGCAAACCTTGCGCTGTCTGGGAAGTATTTCTCCAGGAACCTCACCTTAAAGCTCTCCCAATCCAACACATCCTCTCGGGCCTCCATCATCTGCTGAGTTCCCATCCACCAGAACTCAGCTTCTCCAGACAGAAGGTATGTGGCGAATACCAGCTTCTTATCTTCAGGGCAGGAGGTTGCCCTAAAGATTTTCTCCAACTCCCTGACCCACTGATCTGCTTGATCAGGGGTAGCATTCCCACTGAACTTGGGTGGGTTGTGCCTCATGAACTCGGTCAGTCCCATCTGTTCCTGAGGCTGACCGGCGTGAGAATTTGTTTCAGCCGACCGAGCAGTTTCCCAGTGGTGCATTGTAGCTTGATGGTTCTGAGCCATCGCTGCATTCTGTTGTTGGATGGCAGTGGCCATCATCTCAATAGCCTTGGCAATCTGGCTCATTTCCGAAGAAGGTTGGGGAGGGGTAGGAGGTCTACGTGCCATCTTCTTCGTTTCAGATTTTGAAACTATAGGTTTCTATATTCCCTACAACTACAAGAATGAGATCGATCAGAAATCAATTCATTCAGGAGGTAACATCTAGACCTTACAAAGGTTAACATCTCAAAGTCATTAAGAATTTGAGTTCATCGACAGAATCATGATGCTTATAACCTTAAGCAAAACACCAAAACAGCTACTGGTATAAAACCATCAATTCAAACGACCACTTTCAATCAATACAAAAACACTCAATAAATTGAAATAAATCACACCAGAATTCAATGTATGCTAAACATCAAACCTTTGGAATTAAGATTGAGAACCATCTCGATCCAGTTATGAGTGTGCACCCTCACTACTTTATCAAGATCCTTTCATTCTTAATACTAAGATTTTCAGTTAGGGCATATATTCACTAAAGCACACACAAAATTTCAATACAAAAACGTTTGAAAACCTTTCACTATAGTTGTTATTTGAAAACTCAAATAGATTTTTTTTTTTTTTAGCAGAAGAAACACAATGGATCCATAGCCCTCAGGTCATCCTAAGGACGAACTGCTCTGATACCATTAATGTAACATCCCGCCAAATTCTTTTCACAATTATAAAATGAAATAAAGGTAAAACAATAATATTGAAGTGAACATAGTATTTATATAAAATGGAGTTGCTCCTCACAGGGAGTTTAATACATAACTGGTAAATTTTCCAAAACTTAAAACAAAATACAGCCAAATAAAATGAAACCGGCGGTCTCCCTACATAAAACGGCGATCTCCTATCAGAAGACCCAAAACAGCCGATCTGCTATCAGAACAGAAAACAGGCGATCACCACGTAGAGACAGAAACAGGCGATCTCTTTCCGGCGACCACTCACTGAGGAGCTCTACTCCCTGGAAGATCATCTGCTCCCGTGTAAAATACACGATCATCACAGTTTTAAGAGAAAACAGCCACAGAACAATACAAAGGGTAAGCTAGATATTTTTAAAACTTTAAATTATAAACTGGACAACCAACGTAGATCGGCCCTTTTTAACCATTCTCAAGAGTCCATCACTTTCTCATTCATATCACACAACCATCAAGTCTCTATCAAAAATTCTCAAAATTTCACATTTCTCACGTCAGACTTCCACTGACTCATCACACATAGACACTTGACACTACTTCCGGAAGACTCGTGCATTGACTAGACTCAGAGATCTGCACCTGTCATACTACATTGCTGTAAAGTTCCCACAACTATGCGCATCAACATAATGTCAATCTCAATCTCATCACTCTCCTAGTATGACAGGGTGAATCCATACAACAGGTCAAGTGGTTATGTTTCAAACCACTTACCCATACATATGAACCTCCATCGACTCTCAACGCCTGAATGACTTCCTCTATATGAGTCCATTATATCAGGAGAGTCAGGATATCTCATTATAGAAATCACCGATCAATGCACATTCTACAACAATCTTACACGGTATTTTCTTTCCTGAAAATACTATGCCTTGATTCCACATCCACAACATACAGACCATCATACCACTCAAATGAATGATTCAAATCACAGCAACAATCATTTCAAATGTTCAGATTTTCGAATATCACATGCATTCCACATTTAAATCTCAAACAGTCTCAACGACACTAAAACAGGGGAGTTCGAAATCTGTATTTAAAACCGGCGATCACGTCGCCCAAGCTCATGAAAACAGAGCATCATGAAAAAGGGGTTTAAAACCGGCGATCACGTCGCCCAAACACATAGAACAGAGCATCGTGAAAAGAAATATGAAAACCGGCGACCACGTCGCCCTCACTTCAGAACTTACTCGCCTAACGTTTTTTTATAAATGTAAAGTACTAGCTTTCCTTACCTGGACTTGCGTAAACTTCACTAAGAGCTCCAACCCAACGAGCTTCAAGGATGCCTTAACCCTGTTTTAGCGTCTGGTTTGGAGGACTTGCAGAGAACCTCCCAGGTGCTCTATGGCAGTCGTCGATAGCCAAGCAGGAACGTGATAAGGCCTGAATCGCAGAGTGAAGGAGAGAAAAGAGAAGGATGAAGGTGCACTCGCTCTTTCACTCTTGAGCCACTGCAACGTTCTTTGCCTCCCCGCAGTGGGTTTTTGAATCTACACTAACTTGTCCACACATGCTGCTGCCACCACCCACTTTGCAGGAAAGCCTGAGTGTACGTTTCCCTGAACAGTACGACCATGGTGTCTCTTGCGCATGCCAACCACTTCCCTGAACAGTACGGCCGTGGGTGTCTCTTGCGCATGCAAACTTTCTGATGTCACTATTCTGAACCTCCTTTTTTTTCCACGTGGCGCGAGTGCAGGACGTTTCATGCTGGGAGCCTGGGTCCCACCTTATCTGTGTGAAACACGACATCGCGCGATAACCTTCCACCGATGACTCATCCTGGAAGACGACCGATCTCTCTCTCTGGAAGACAACCGATGTCTCGCGCCCTGGCGATGTCCGCATACCTCGCGCCCTGGCGACTCGCGCCCTGGCGACTCGCGCCCTGGTGATGTCCGCATACCTCGCGCTCTGGCGACGTCCGCATGGGTAGTCTAGGCGACAGACGATTATGTACTAACCAGGCGATCTCATAGCCTTCTAAGCTACACTTTCCTCCCTTTTTATTTTAAATAATAACATACTTAGAATTCATTTAAAATATATTCCTTTTATTCCAATTAAATTTTACAGGTCCTTACAGTGCCTCCCAATCTGGTGGGACTGAAAGCGTCGTTCACGGGGGTGGAAGATCTAGAAGCACACCTGACAGCCTTCCACACTCAGATGATGCTGACTAGAGGTTCAGATGCTGTGTACTGCAAGATGTTCATGAGCACGCTGAGCGGAGTGGCTATGGAGTGGTTCGTGAGCCTGCCAGAGGGCCACGTCACTTCCTTCCATCAGTTTGCGAGCAGTACATCATCAACCGACCGACGCTAGTGGTGTCCTACGACCTGTTTGACGTGCGCTAGTATCAGGGGGAGCCGTTGAAGGACTACCTCAATCGCTTTGGGGCGCAGGTGGTGAGATTGCCCAGCAAGGACGAGGACATGCTGGTGCATGCGTTCAAGAGAGGTGTCCTCCCTGGTCCTTTCAATGAATTGTAAGGACCTGTAAAATTAAATTGGAATAAAAGGAATATATTTTAAATGAATTCTAAGTATGTTTTTATTTAAAATAAAAAGGAAGGAAAGTGTAGCTTAGAAGACTATGAGATCGCCTGGTTAGTACATAATCGCCTGTCGCCTAGACTACACATGAACGCCAATCGCCTGTAGTGTACATGATCGCCAAAAAGGGGCACATCGCCAAGTATTCGAGAAGACTTAGTAAGTAATTAGTATGTGGTCTAATTACAGAAGATGAGTTATATAGAAGATAGGTAGCATATCTGCCACCATGAGTAGGGTGGACTGTGATACCCAAAGTTAACCAGCACACCATGTTGAAGGTGGAAGTCTTTGGTGTGCTTGGTGTGGAGCTGGAGAGGGGGAAGCTTTAACATTTTGGTCGAGGTACTGGATCAACCATAGTGGGTTCCAGAAATCACACATATCGAGGTGTGGTTTGAACCTTGGGTATACTATGCATGCGAAGCTCTATGCTTGAGCATAAGAGATCGTCCTTAAGTGTGGCACGCGTGGGTGCACGAGGAGTAGTGCTGATCTATTCTTGGAAATGTGAAGCTACCAACGTCACTAAGCCATGTGGAGATGATAACTTGGATGTAACATAGTGGGTTGAAGAACCTTCAGCAAGGCATGGCGATGTGGCACAAGTCATCACCGGGATGAGAGACATGCGGGCATCGCCAGGGCGAGAGACAAGCGGGCATCGCCAGGGCGAGAGACAAGCGGGCATCGCCAGGGCGAGAGACAAGCGGGCATCGCCAGGGCGAGAGACATGCGGGCATCGCCAGGGCGAGAGACATGCGGGCATCACCAGGGCGAGGACAAGCAGGCATCGCCAGGGCGAGGACAAGCGGGCATCGCCAGGGCGAGAGACATGCGGGCATCGCCAGGGCGAGAGACATGCGAGCATCGCCAGGGCGAGAGACATGCGGTCGTCGCCAGGGATAGACATCGGTCGTCTTCCAGAGAGAGACATCGGTCGTCTTCCAGGGAGAGACATCGGTCGTCCACCAGGATGAGTCATCGGTGGAAGGTTATCGCGCGATGTCATGTTTCACACAGACAAGGTGGGACCCAGGCTCCCAGCATGAGACGTGCACGCGCGACACGTAGACAAAAAGGGTGTTTCAAAATAGTTGGCATCAGAGAGTTGGTATGCACAGAGACACACGTGGCCATACTGTTCAAGGAAGTGTGCACGCAAGCTTTCCTGCAGAGTGGGTGGTGGCAGCGGCAATTGTGGACAAGTTGGTTTAGATTCAAAAACTCACTTCTGAGAGGCAAAGAACGTTGCTGTGGTTCAAGAGTGACAGAGTGACTTTACCTTCATCCTTCTCTTTTCTCTCCTTCGCGCTGCGATTCAGGCATCTTCAAGCACCAGTACGACGAGCGACGACTGCCCTTGGACTCCTGGGAAGTTCTCTGCGAGTTTTCCGATCAGGACGCTAAAACAGAGTTCGGGTATCCTTAAGTTCGGTGGGTTAGAGCTCGTAGTGAGATTTTACGCAAGTCCAGGTAAGGGAAGCTAGCCTTATTTCCAACGAAAACCTTAAGTTAGATGATTTTGATGATGGGGCGACGTGGTCGCCGGTTTTCAACTATTATTGCATAGTCCCCTATTTTTGGATGTGATCGCCAGTTTTAATGTTGTTTTCGAACTCCCCTGTTTTAGTGTTGCTTTGAACTTGTTGAGATTGAAATGAAAAATGTATATGCTATTCGAAAACCTGAACGGTGGTATGCTTGTTTTTGTGAGTGGGGTTGTTTAAGAAAAGATTCAAAGTATTCTATGATGGAATTGTTCTTTATGTGTGGTATGATGTATGGAATGTGGTGAATGTGGGATCAAGGCATAGTATTTTTAGGAAAGAAAATACCGTGTAAGATCGTGTAGAGTGTGCATTGACCGGTGATTCATTTATTATGAGATATCCTGACTCTCCTGATATAATGGAATCATATAGATGAAGTTATTCAGGCGTTGAGAGTCGAAGGAGGTTCATATGTATGGGTGAGTTGTTTGAAAGAGAACGAGCTTGACCCGTTGTATGGATTAACCCTGTCATGCTAGGATAGTGATGATATTGAGATTCATTTATACGCTTGTGAATGTGTGTGATTTCACAGCGACCCTGTGAATGTGCGTGATTTCACAGTGGTGCAGTATGACAGGTGCAGATCTCTAAGTCTAGTCAATGCACGTGTCTTCCGGAAGTAGTGTCAAGTGTCTATGTGTGATGAGTCAGTGGAAGTCTGACGTGAGAAATGAGAAACATTGAAATTGATAGACACTTGATGGATTATGTGAATTGAACGACTCTTGAGGAAATTGTGAAATATGTGATTACTTGATGGTCATGTGAAGGGAATGAGAAAGTTAATGGCTTTTACGTGGGTGTCTTAAATTTGTTTTATCTTGATTTTAAAGTTTCATATCTAAATTCTCTTTAAAATATCTAGCTTACCCTGCATTTTTGTTTTGTGGATGTTTTCTTAAACCTGTGATGATCGTGTATAATTTACACGGGAGCAGATGATGTTGTAGGAAGTAGAGCTCCTCAGTGAGTGGTCGCCGGAAGCAGATAGCTTGTTTTCTGTTTCTGTTAGGAGATCGCCTGTTTTTCTATTTTGCTGTTAAGTTTTGGAAACTGACTGGATATGTATTAAACTCCCTGTGAGGAGAAATTTCATTACATATATATATATATATATATGTTCACTTCGATATTATTGTTTTACCTTTATTTCATTATATAAATATGAAAAGGATTTGGCGGGATGTTACATGAATCGATCATCAGGAGCCACCCTGACACCTTCACCGAGATACGGCGACGCGCGGTGGCACACATAGTAGCAGAGACAGAGGTCTCTGAGAAGAGAGGAAGTGCTGCACCGTCAAAGCCACGTGGAGGTTAGGGGAATCAGCAGCAACAGGCGTGGATGCATGAGATCAAGGAAGGGAGGAAGGAGCAGGGAAGGTCTCACCCTTATGCACCCAGGAAGGACCAGACCAGGGGGCGTGCAAGCAACGTACCCCCCAGGTATGATTTCATGATAAGTTTGGCGGAGCTGATCGCCATCCCTGCTGTGGCAGCAAGACTCCATGTGCTAGAGAAAACCGACAGGGTACTTGGAGGGAGGAAGGATGAGTGGTGTGAATTCCATCAAGCTTATGGACATACACTCCGTACCTGCCTGGCGTTGGGGCGTCAGCTTGCTGAGTTGGTGGAGACAGGGTTCCTGACCGATTACCTGCAGAAGACACAAGGTGATCGCGCTTCAGGGTCCCAGGCAGGCGACCAGCAGCATGAACTCCCTGTGTTTGGGGAGGTGAGGTGATGGAAGAGGCTACACTGGGGGGGCTCCCAGGGCTGAAGCGGAAGGCATGATCGCCCCACGTGTGTGCATCGCCAGGGCGGTCATCGCCGGTTAAAGGAGACCCCATGCAGAGTGGTTGAGGCGTTGGAGAATGGAGCTTGTCGGCTGGAGACTCTGGACGAAACGGCTATTCCCAGAACCCAGGACGCTACACGCTTGTTTCCTACTCTGGTTAAGTTGTAAAGTAGATGCGCTATCGCGCTGTACGCACACCTAGTGTATTAAACAGTTGAGCAGATCAGGGGGCACTCTTTTTAACGATGCCACCCAATAAAAGATTTTCAGTACATAAAGTGTGCGAGTGTTCCCAGTTTAAAGTTATCCTTGCCCCAGGTGCAAGACTAGGTGATCGGTGGTGAGTTACCGAGTGGCCACCACCCGCAGATCAGCCCCTAGATAAGCGCTGGGATGTAGAGCGCGATCAGCCATCAGTGCATGCAGACCACGATCAGCCGTCGGTGCATGTAGAGAGTGAGTGCTCGGTCGGTGCATGGTCATCGGGGTCTTGCTAAGCTGGAACCCAAGTTCCCAGCGAGAGCGTTAAGCATGCACCCCGCATGATTCCAGAAGAAGAGCTCCTCGCCGGTGGGGACGCGCATGCACTCACTCAAAGAACGCGCGATGAGACCATGCAGGCAGGGCGCGCCCGGTGTGTGCGCTTAGACAGCCACGCCTGGCGCCCCCCTGGGAGCGTGCACTCACGAGAAAGTCCTCCCTCGACTTTGTACAGCAAGGTGCAGGCGAGAGAAAGTCCTCTTCCTCTGCTTTATACAGCAAGGTTGAGGCAAGAGAAAGTCCTCTTCCTTTGCTTTTTACAGCAAGGTTGAGGCAACAGAGAAAGTCCTCACCTCTGCTTTAGACAGCAAGGTTGAGGCAAGAGAAAGTCCTCTTCCTTTGCTTTTTACAGCAAGGTTGAGGCAATAGAGAAAGTCCTCACCTCTGCTTTATACAACAAGGTTGAGGCAAGAGAAAGTTCCCTTCCTTTGCTTTTTACAGCAAGGTTGAGGCAACAGAGAAAGTCCTCACCTCTGCTTTATACAGCAAGGTTGAGGCAAGAGAAAGTCCTCTTCCTTTGCTTTTTACAGCAAGGTTGAGGCAACAGAGGAAGTCCTCCTTGCCTTTGAGCAAGTGCAGGCGAGAAAGAGAAAGTCCTCCTTGCCTTTGAGCAAGTGTAGGCACCAGAGGAAGACCTCCTTGCCTTTGAGCAAGTGTAGGCAACAGAGGAAGTCCTCCTTGCCTTTGAGCAAGTGTAGGCACCAGAGGAAGACCTCCTTGCCTTTGAGCAAGTGCAGGCAACAGAGGAAGTCCTCCTTGCCTTTGAGCAAGTGCAGGCAACAGAGGAAGTCCTCCTTGCCTTTGAGCAAGTGCAGGCGAGAACAGAGGAAGTCCTCCTTGCCTTTGAGCAAGTGCAGGCAACAGAGGAAGTCCTCCTTACCTTTGAGCAAGTGTAGGCAACAGAGGAAGACCTCCTTGCCTTTGAGCGAGTGCAGGCGAGAAAGAAGAAAGTCCTCCCTCGACTTTGTACAGCAAGGTGCAGGCGAGTGAAAGTCCTCACCCTGACTTTGTATAGCGAAGCTGAGGCAAGAGAGAAAGTCCTCTTCCTCTGCTTTTCACAGCAAGGTTGGGGCGAGAGAAAAGTCCTCTTCCTCTGCTTCTTACAGCAAGGTTGAGGCGAGAGAACCAATTCCTCTTCCTCTGCTTCTTACAGCAAGGTTGAGGCGAGAGAACCAAGTCCTCACCTCGACTTTGTACAGCGAGGCTGAGGCATGAGGAAAAGTCCTCTTCCTCTGCTTCTTACAGCAAGGTTGAGGCAAGAGAACCAAGTCCTCTTCCTCTGCTTTTCACAGCAAGGTTGGGGCGAGAGAAAAGTCCTCTTCCTCTGCTTCTTACAGCAAGGTTGAGGCAAGAGAACCAAGTCCCTTCCCTCTGCTTTTTATAGCGAGGCTGAGGTGGGAGAAGCAAGACCTCACCCACGACTTCTTACAGCAAGGTTGGGACAAGAGGGGTCACCGAGAAGCACTTTTCTTCCCCAAAACACAGGTGTCATAGTTGGTGTTCAGGCCCTCTATGCACTCAGCGCTGGTGTGGAAGAGAAGTGTAGCGAAGCCAGAAGCGTGATGACTGATCGGTGGTGTAACATGCTAGTCGGTGGTCGGTGATAGAAGCAAGTTCTGCTGCGTGAAGCCGAAGCGTTTAGGCCCCGTTAAGTCAGTCATCCAGCACGAAGTTATGTTGAAGGCAATGCTAAGGTAATAGTTAGCCGCGATCAAGTCAGAAGCCAAGTTTGAGGGGTTGCAGTGAGATCGCGCTAAAGCCTAAGCTAGTTAACAGTTAGTCACATGCAGAGAGTTAAAGAGGAGAAACGCAGTGAACCCTAGCGCGTTTGAGAAGAAGAAAGCAGAGAAGGTGAATCTCTAGATGATCCAGAGGGATGCGCACGCTTGTATTGAATGAAGGAAATGGTAGCGACACTCAGTGGGGGCCATTGATGCGTCCATGTGTCGAGAGATAAAGTATGGAAGCCGTGACGCCGAGGAGAAGATACGTGAGCAGCACATGGCGTGGCCCCACTTGCCACATGGACCGAGGGCGCGACCACTTAGTCTCTTTGCTGAGAACAAGTTCACAGCTCGAGACTAGGGGGCTTGTGATCCGGTCGGTCATCAGTAGTTGATGACGTCAGCAGCCGTTGACCACGTGGACCATGCACAGGGTGGCACGTGGTAGAAAGAGCAAGTGAATCAGGGAGGAGATCACCTAGAACGGTGACCGGTAGTCAGATACCAAGTGGCCACCACTCCCAGTTCAGAGCATAGATAAGCGCCTGGAAGCACCGCACGGACGTCGGTGGATAGTCATGAGGCACCGCCCGGCCATCAGGGGAAGTCATGAGGCACCGCACGGACGTCGGTGGATAGTCATGAGGCACCGCCCGGTCATCAGGGGAAGTCATGAGGCACCGCACGGACGTCGGTGGATAGTCATGAGGCACCGCCCGGTCATCAGGGGAAGTTATGATGCACCGCCCGGTCATCAGGGGAAGTTATGATGCACCGCCCGGTCATCGGTGGAAGTTATGAGGCACCGATATGGCGTGACTGCATGAAGAGCGCGATCGGGCGTTAAAAGGGAGATCGGTCGTAAGTGCATGCAGAGGGCGATCGGTCATCGGGGTTCCCAGCGAGAACGCTATGCATGCACCTCGCATGATGCCCACTCAGAGGACGTGCGGCGAGGCCATGCAGGTAGGATGCGCCTGGCGCTCTCCTGGGAGCATGCGGCCCGCACAGAGAGAAGCGCAGAAGCCCTCCAGGTGTGACGCGTGTATGGTAGATTCCAGCTGGTGCCTCCACGTGTCACCATCTGGGAAAGAGGCGCGGCTCAGGTATAAAGCACTCCACGTCATGTAAGGTAAGGGGATTCTTTTCGGATTACAAGTTTACACATGCTCACTACACTGAGTTTCTGAGTCACTGTGAGAGCGTTCTTACACGTTGCACAGTGATAACAGAAAACGGTTATAGAGAGAGAAAGTGGATCTGAGAGCACACACGAGTCTCACAGAGAGATTCAGTGATAGTTTTGGTGTTCCTGTTGCCTGACTTGAGCGTCGGAGCTACAACGGCCACCAGAGGCGCCGTCTGTGTGTTTTGCAGGCAGCGTTTGGAGTTCCGGTGGTGGTTCTTGGAGCGTTCTTGCAGAACAGAAGGCTAGACGAAGGAGTGACGAGGCAATCCTCCACGTTCGAGTCAAGCGGCAGGATCAAAGGTATTTTTCACTTGGTGGGATTTTTGAATTTTGAAATGGCAAAGGCCATGGATTTATGGGTTTATATAAGTTCTTATTTGTTCTTTCATTTTCGGAAAAAAGGTACGTCTTATTTGTTCCTTGCTCTTGATGTTTCTGCCGATTCTCTTCATCTCTTTTACGTTTTATTTGCTTCATTATTTTTTATATTGTTGTTTCTCTGTTTATTACGTTTTTCGCACCATAAAAATGAGTTCTTTTGGGTTTTCTTATGAAAGTTCCTTGCTTTTGATGTTTCTGTCGATTCTCTTCATCTCTTTTACGATTTATTTGCTTCATTGTTCTTCATATTGTTCTTTCTCAGTTTGTTACGTTTTTTGCACCAAAAAAATGAGTTCTTTTGGGTTTTCTTATGAAAGTTCCTTGCTTTTGATGTTTCTGCCGATTCTCTTTATCTCTTTTACGGTTTATTTGCTTCATTGTTCTTCATATTGTTCTTTCTCTTTTTGTTACATCTTTCGCACCATAAAAATGAGTTCTTTTGGGTTTTCTTATGAAAGTTCCTTGCTTTTGATGTTTCTGCCGATTCTCTTCATCTCTTTTACTGTTTATTTGCTTCATTGTTCTTCATATTATTCTTTCTCTGTTTGTTACGTCTTTCGCACCATAAAAATGAGTTCTTTTGGATTTTCTTATGAAAGTTCCTTGCTTTTGATGTTTCTGCCGATTCTCTTCATCTCTTTTACGGTTTATTTGCTTCATTGTTCTTGATATTGTTTGTTTCTCTGTTTGTTACTTTTTCGCACCATAAAACTATTTTTTTTTTGGGTTTTTTTATGAAAGTTCCTTGCTTTTGATGTTTCTCCCGATTCTCTTCACCTCTTTTACGGTTTATTTGCTTCATTGTTCTTGATACTCTGTTTCTTACGTTTTTTGCACCATAAAAATATTTTCTTTTGGGTTTTCTTATGAAAGTTCCTCACAATAGAATTTGCTACCGAACTTCGTGAGTTGTGGGTTCTTCAAGATAGTAGTGGTGCAATCCATTATGTGACCTACAACATGAATTTGTTGTGTCCGGTGATTAAAGATGGGTGGTCAGATTTAGCAAAGTATTATCAATTTGAACATCATTGTAAGGACCTAGAAACTTTAATTAGAATAAAAGTGTTATATTTAAATAATTTCAGAAGATGTTATTATTTAAAATACAAAGAGCTGGTAATAGAAGTTTCGTAGTAGTCGGACCTCGGACATCGCCCAAGGTCTGGGGTCAGCTAGTAGAGGTTGGTCGGCTGACCATTGTATTAACCAAGTAGTTAGGTGCGATGACTTTATCGTGAGGTAATCATGTGGAGGTGATACCTTGGACGTAACATTGTGGGATGAAGAACCTTCAGCAAGGCCTGGCGACGTGTCATCAGTCATCGCCAGGGCGCGAGACATGCAGACATCGCCAGCGCGCGAGAGGCATGCGGACATCGCCAAGGCGCGAGGCATTCGGGCATCGCCGGGGCGCGAGAGGCACATGGACATCGCCATGGCGCGAGGCATTCGGGCATCGCCAGGGCGCGAGAGACATGCGGGGATCGCCAGGGCGTGAGAGGTATGCGGACATCGCCAGGGCGTGAGGCATGCAGGCATCGCCGGGGCGCGAGAGGCACACGGACATCGACATGGCGCGAGGCATGCGGGCATCGCCAGGGCGCGAGAGACATGCGGGCATCGCCAGGGCGCGAGGCATGTGGGCATAGCCAGGGCGTGAGAGACATGCGGACATCGCCAGGGCGAGAGACATGCGGGCGTCGCTAGGGAGAGACATCGGTCGTCTTCCAGAGAGAGACATCGGTCGTCTTCCAGAGAGACATCGGTCGTCTTCCAGAGAGAGACATCGGTCGTCTTCCAGAGAGAGACATCGGTCGTCTTCCAGAGAGAGACATCGGTCGTTCGCCAGGATGAGTCATCGGTGGAAGGTTATCGCGCGATGTCGTGTTTCACACAGATAAGGTGGGACCCAGGCTCCCAGCATGAAACGTCCTGCACGCGCGACACGTAAACAAAAAGGGTGTTTCAGAAGAGTGACATCAGAGAGTTGGCATGCGCAGAGACACACGTGGCCGTACTGTTCAAGGAAGCGTGCACGCAAGCCTTCCTGCAGAGTGGGTGGTGGCAGCGGCATTTGTGGACAAGTTGTTTTAGATTCAAAAACCCACTTCTGAGAGGGAGAACGTTGCTGTGGTTCAAGAGTGACAGAGTGAGTCTACCTTCATCCTTCTCTTTTCTCTCCTTCGCGCTGCATTTCAGACATCCCCAAGCACCAGTACGACGAGCGACGACTGCACTTGGATACCTGGGGAGTTCTCTGTGAGTTTTCTGTCAGGACGCTAGAACAGAGTTAGGACATCTTTAAGCTTCGGTGGGTGTTGGAGCTCTTGGTGTTTTGGCGCAAGTTCAGGTAAGGGAAGCTAGCCTTATTTCCAACGAAAACCTTAAGTTAGATGATTTTGATGATGGGGCGACGTGGTCGCCGGTTTTCAACTGTTATCGCATAATCCCCTGTTTTTGGATGAGATTGCCGGTTCTGGTGTTGTTTTCGAACTCCCCTGTTTTAGTGTCGTTTGAAACTGTTTGAGATTTAAATGTGAAATGCATGTGATATTCGAAAATCTGAACCGTGGAATGATTGTTGCTGTGATTGGAATCGTTCATTTAAGTGTTGTATGGTGCATTGGGTGAATTGATGTTAATTAGCTGTCCTGTGTGGACTTTATTAGCTGTCCTGTGTGGACTTCATTAGCTGTCCTGTGTGGACTTCATTAGCTGTCCTGTGTGGACTTCAGTAGCTGTCCTGTGTGGACTTTACAGTGGTGTGGTATGTGTCTATGTGTGGTGAGTCCGTGGAAGTCGGACGTGAGAAAGAGAAATAGTGAGATTTGATAGGCATTTGATGTTTTATGTGAAACAAATAACTCTTGATGAAATTGTGAAGTGTGTGAAATGAATGGGAAATTGATGGATTTTACGTGGGTGTCTTAAATTTGTTTTATCTTGATTTTAAAGTTTCATATCTAAATTCTCTTTAAAATATCTAGCTTACCCTGCGTTTTTGTTCTGTGGCTGTTTTTCTTAAAACTGTGATGATCGTGTATTTTACACGGGAGTAGATGATGTTGCAGGTAGTCGAGCTCCTCAGTGAGCAGTTGGAGGAAGAGATCGCCTGTTTTCTTTTTATGCTGTATTTTGGTTTTATTTTGAAACAGTTGATGGAATGTATTAAAACCCCTATAAGAGGGACGTTTCTTTTTGAGATATAATGTATGGGATGATGTACTTTCAATATATATACATATATTGATTTTATAAATAAATGTCTACGCTTATTTTATTATATAAATATGAAAAGAATTTGGCGGGATGTTACATTAATGGTATCAGAGCAGTTCGTCCTTAGGATGACCTGAGGGCTGTGGATCCATTGTGTTTCTTCTGCTCATAAATTTTTTTTGAGTTTTAAATAAAAACTATAGTGAAAGGTTTTCAAACGTTTTTGTATTGAAATTTTGTGTGTGCTTTAGTGAATATATGCCCTAACTGAAAATTTTAGTATTAAGAATGAAAGGATCTTGATAAAGTAGTGAGGGTGCACACTCATAACTGGATCAAGATGATTCTCAATCTTAGTCCTGAAAGTTTGATGTTTAGCATATATTGGATTCTGGTGTGAATTATTTCACTTTGTTGAGTGTCTTTGTAATTGATTGAAAGTGATTGTTTGGACTGATGGTTTTATACCAGTGGTTGTTTTGGTGTTATGCTTGCTGCTGTAAGTATCATGATCGGCTGATAAACTCAAAATTCTTGATGAATTTGAGATGCTGGCCTTTGTAAGACCTAGATGTGGTCTTCTAAATGAATTGATTCCTCATAAAGTTCATTTTATAGGAATATGATTAGAGAATAATAGTTTCCTAATCTTACACAGAAGATGGCACGTAGACCTCCTACCCCTCCCCAACCTTCTTCGGAAATGGGCCAGATCGCCAGGGCCATTGAGATGATGGCGAGTGCTATCCAACAACAGAATGCAGCAATGGCTCAAAATCATCAAGCTGCAATGCACCATTGGGAAACTGCTCGGTCGGCTGAAACAACTTCTCAAGTCGGTCAGCCTCAGGAACAGATGGGACTGACCGAGTTCATGAGGCACAACCCACCCAAGTTCAGTGGGAATGCTACCCCTGATCAAGCAGATCAGTGGGTCAGGGAGTTGGAGAAAATCTTTAGGGCGACCTCCTGCCCTGAAGAGAAGAAATTGGTATTCGCCACCTATCTGCTATCTGGAGAAGCCGAGTTCTGGTGGATGGGAGCTCAGCAGATGATGGAAGCCAGAGCTGATGCTTTAGACTGGGAGAGCTTCAGGGTGAGATTTCTGGAAAAATACTTCCCAGATAGTGCAAGGTTTGCGAAGGAAGCAGAATTTCTCAGATTGGAGCAGGGGGAGATGTTAGTGAATGCTTATGCTGCTCGGTTTGAGTACCTCGCCCGATTCTATACCCAGGCGACCTCTGAGGCTTGGAGGTGTAGGAAATTTGAAGAAGGACTGAAGCATGAGCTGAAGAGGACCATAGCACCTATGTGCATAAGAGAATTTCACGCCTTAGTGGAGAAGGCCAAGATGGTGGAGACACTGGAGAAGAGTGACTCCCGAGTGATCAGGTCATACCCAGGGGGTTCTTCCAGTGGGAAGGCCAAGGTGCAGCAACAGCAGAATAAGCCTTATGCGAGACCTCCACAGCATAGGGCAGAAGCAGCACCTCCCCAGTTTCAGCAGCAACAGCCCTGGAAACTCAGATGTTTCCATTGTGGTGGACCACACATATCCAATGTGTGCCCCAAGAGAGATTCAGGGAGAAGATGCTACATCTGCCGAGAGACGGGACACCTTGCTAGAGAGTGTCCTAACAGGAATAGGGCGACTCAACCCAGTGGTTCCCAGCAGTTGAGGAACGAAGGCAGCAGACCTCAGGCAGCAGGGAGAGTGTTTGCCATGTCTGGAGCGGAGGCATCTCAGTCGGGTAACCTAGTACAAGGTGCTTGTTTATAGCTGGTAGATACGTTAGAGTTTTGTTTGATTTTGGAGCGACACACTCTTTTGTGTCAAATCGGTGTGCAACTGAACTGGGCCTTCTAGTGAAGGAGCTGTCGTTTGAACGGTTGATCTCTACACCTGCATCAGGACAGGTTTTGACCTCCCCAGTTTGCTCTGAATGTCCAGTGATAGTAGAGGGACGCAGGTTCAAAGTGAATTTGATCTATCTACCTCTTCAGGATCTGGATGTTATCCTGGGAATGGATTGGCTATCTTCCAATCACATTCTCATAGATTGCAGTAGGCAGGAAGTGGTGTTTCCAGATCTCCAAGAGACAGATATGATATCTGCTAAGCATGTATGGTCGGAGTTGAAAGAAGGGGCGACGTGCCTTGTGATCCTAGCTCAAGGGGGAGTGAAGAATGATGAAGATATGGGCAGTATACATGTGGTGAAGGATTTCATGGATGTATTTCAGAAGAAATACCTGGACTACCTCCTAAGAGAGAGATGGAATTCTCTATTGTTTTGGTACCTGGAGCTGGACCAGTGTCAATGGCTCCAGCAGAGTTGATGGAATTAAAAAAGCAAGTGTAAGTTAGATTTAGTTGTACCAAGGTTTAGTTTCAGCTACATATAAGTTATGGGGAGTAAATAAGTTGTATGTTGAGGGTTTAAAGACTTAAGCATGTGTATCCATGGGAAGTACCAGGGTTAAGTTCCAAGAATGAAAGAATGAATTTTCTTTTATTTGAAGCTTGGAAGATGGTTATGTCGATGAAACAGCATGAGATGGCTCTAGCTTAACCACAAGCTTAAAAGGAAAGATGAGATATTGTATTTATGTCTAAAGTTCAATTAGACAGAGAAATTTGCTGAAAAATACTAGGTAGAGAAGTTACTGGGATAAGAGAGAAAGCTTCACGCATAATGGATGCTGTTTTGTTGATCGTGATTCGAAAGATGAGTATGGAAATGGTGGGTTGAGACTAAAGGCTCCTGATGCCGTAGATCTCCTGAACTTGGCAAATGAGGATGCAGTTCTGCCTGTGAATGTAGAAGGGAAGGAGGTAATGGCTATGGATAAGAATAAGGGTCAGCCGTGTTATGATGATGTTGAGTTCTTCTAGCGATGTTAGTAAATTGCAGAAAGTTGGATGTGGAAGCAGAACTTTCCGTGCCTTGTGTTTCTAATGGGATGGGATTTGCAGCTAATCCTTTAAATGGGCAGTTGTGGTGGTCAGCGTTTCGTTTCTGATCCTAGAAACACTGTTGCATTGTCAGCTGTGGCAACAAGTCCTCACCCTGAACACAGTGAGGGATTTATGATCTGCGTGTTGAATACTGAGCACCTTGAGATCCCATGCAATGCTAATATGGATGTATCCATTGGAATTCTTGAGTTAGCAGCTCTGAAATCCCAACCATCTGTTAAAGGGGTGGGTTTTTCTTGATCTGCTATTAGTAATCAAAGAAGAGATGAACCAGAGGGGCGCCTGAAGAAAGAGACCGTGCTCCCTCAAGTTTTTGCTGTTTCACCATCGGTTTGACAAGAAACGGTGCCTAATGTGAAGCCAAGCTACAAACCGGTTGTTTCTGAACTGAAAAATGAAAATCCTGGAAGAAACTCCATCTCTGCAGTTTCTAGACAGAATAATAATGTTGATGTCACCCAAGTCATCGCAGATCAGTTCATGCCAATGAAGGACATCTAAAACAAGAAGAATTAGGAGTTTTAAGGATCAAGTATTTGAGAAAGGTTTTCTGGTCTGCAAGTCTCCACTTCAACCAATGAAATGACAGATCAGGGGATTCAACTTGGGAGTTAGAAGAAACCATGAGAGAAGCCTATCCCTACCTCTTTTCCTTGTAATTCAATTTTCGAGGACGAAAATTTTTTCTTGTTGGGGAGAATGTAAGGACCTAGAAACTTTAATTGGAATAAAAGTGTTATATTTAAATAATTTCAGAAGATGTTATTATTTAAAATACAAAGAGCTGGTAATAGAAGTTTCGTAGTAGTCGGACCTCGGACATCGCCCAAAGTCTGGGGTCAGCTGGTAGAGGTCGGTCGGCTGACCATTGTATTAACCAAGTAGTCAGGTGCGATGACTTTATCCTGAGGTAATCATGTGGAGGTGATACCTTGGACGTAACATTGTGGGATGAAGAACCTTCAGCAAGGCCTGGCAACGTGTCATCAGTCATCGCCAGGGCGCGAGACATGCGGACATCGCCATCGCACGAGAGGCATGCGGACATCGCCAAGGCGCGAGCATGCGGGCATCGCCGAGGCGCGAGAGGCACACGGACATCGCCATGGCGCGAGGCATTCGGGCATCGCCAGGGTGCGAGAGACATGCGGGCATCGCCAGGGCGCGAGACATGTGGACATCGCCAGCGCGCGAGAGGCATGCGGACATCGCCAGGGCGCGAGGCATGCGGACATCGCCAGGGCGCGAGGCATGCGGACATCGCCAGGGCGCGAGGCATGCGGGCATCACCGGGACGCGAGAGGCACACAGACATCGCCATGGCGCGAGGCATGCAGGCATCGCCAGGGCGCGAGAGACATGCGGGCATCGCCAGGGCGCGAGGCATGCGGGCATCGCCAGGGCGCGAGGCATGCGGGCATCGCCAGGGCGCGAGAGACATGCGGACATCGCCAGGGCGAGAGACATGCGGGCGTCGCCAGGGAGAGACATCGGTCGTCTTCCAGAGAGAGACATCGGTCGTCTTCCAGAGAGACATCGGTCGTCTTCCAGAGAGAGACATCGATCGTCTTCCAGAGAGAGACATCGGTCGTTCGCCAGGATGAGTCATCGGTGGAAGGTTATCGCGCGATGTCGTGTTTCACACAGATAAGGTGGGACCCAGGCTCCCAGCATGAAACGTCCTGCACGCGCGACACGTAGACAAAAAGGGTGTTTCAGAAGAGTGACATCAGAGAGTTGGCATGCGCAGAGACACACGTGGTCGTACTGTTCAAGGAAGCCTGCACGCAAGCCTTCCTGCAGAGTGGGTGGTGGCAGCGGCATTTTTGGACAAGTTGGTTTAGATTCAAAAACCCACTTCTGAGAGGAAGAACGTTGTTGTGGTTCAAGAGTGACAGAGTGAGTCTAGCTTCATCCTTCTCTTTTCTCTCCTTCGCGCTGCATTTCAGACATCCCCAAGCACCAGTACGACGAGCGACGACTGCACTTGGATACCTGGGGAGTTCTCTGCGAGTTTTCCGTCAGGACGCTAGAACAGAGTTAGGACATCTTTAAGCTTCGGTGGGTGTTGGAGCTCTTGGTGTTTTGGCGCAAGTTCAGGTAAGGGAAGCTAGCCTTATTTCCAACGAAAACCTTACGTTAGATGATTTTGATGATGGGGCGCCGAGGTCGCCGGTTTTCAAATGTTATTGCATAATCCCCTGTTTTTGGATGAGATCGCCGGTTCTGGTGTTGTTTTCGAACTCCCCTGTTTTAGTGTCGTTTGAAACTGTTTGAGATTTAAATGTGAAATGCATGTGATATTCGAAAATCTGAACCGTGGAATGATTGTTGCTGTGATTGGAATCGTTCATTTAAGTGTTGTATGGTGCATTGGGTGAATTGATGTTAATTAGCTGTCCTGTGTGGACTTCATTAGCTGTCCTGTGTGGACTTCATTAGCTGTCCTGTGTGGACTTCAGTAGCTGTCCTGTGTGGACTTTACAGTGGTGTGGTATGTGTCTATGTGTGGTGAGTCCGTGGAAGTCGGACGTGAGAAAGAGAAATAGTGAGATTTGATAGGCATTTGATGTTTTATGTGAAACAAATAACTCTTGATGAAATTGTGAAGTGTGTGAAATGAATGGGAAATTGATGGATTTTACGTGGGTGTCTTAAATTTGTTTTATCTTGATTTTAAAGTTTCATATCTAAATTCTCTTTAAAATATCTAGCTTACCCTGCATTTTTGTTCTGTGGCTGTTTTTCTTAAAACTGTGATGATCGTGTATTTTACACGGGAGCAGATGATGTTGCAAGTAGTCAAGCTCCTCAGTGAGCAGTTGGAGGAAGAGATCGCCTGTTTTCTTTTTATGTATTTTGGTTTTATTTTGAAACAGTTGATGGAATGTATTAAAACCCCTATAAGAGGGACGTTTCTTTTTGAGATACAATGTATGGGATGATGTACTTTCAATATATATACATATGTTGATTTTATAAATAAATGTCTACGCTTATTTTATTATATAAATATGAAAAGAATTTGGCGGGATGTTACAATCATCATATAATGTTTCGTTATATTGGTGAGAATCAGTTTCATATTACGGTTTGGACTGGAATTGCTTCACCATCTTCTGTTTTAACATTTATGGATTCCATTAATCGGACTCTACCGCCGTCTAATGGACCATTTTGTCATTTCACATTAAGAACTACTCTCTACCAATGCCATGGACCTTACCTGGTGATACTTTTGTTGCTTTCAATTTTTTTGATATGAATTATGAATTATTTTGAATTTGTTCATAACTTTTTGAATCTTTTTAATTGGCAATCTGTGTAGGAACTTCCTCCTCTGTTTGGGACATTTATTCGGTCACGGATGTTCACTACTGTTGTTCTCCATGGTCCTTTAAAGGAGTTCACATGCGATGTTTTAATTGATGGATGGGAAATAGGATGTGTACAATTTGGTAATGGTTGGAGGGAGTGGTGTGAATTACATGTTCCAAGAGAAGGTGACAAACTGTTATTTGAATGTGATAGTGAGAAACCCTCTAACCACATTTGGGTCATTATGGTTAGGAAAGTAGCATTTGGGTAATTGTGACACTTTCATGTAAGGGTTTTTTGCTTACATTTCGTTGCTAGTTAAACAATGTTTTATATAATTATAATTATGCTTTTATTGTTTTATCTCATTTTGCTTTTCTCTGCATTGTATGAACTAAAAGTACTTGAAAAAATTCAAACACCGAAAATCATGCTTTCAATAATTAGTCATTGTTGTGTATTATTTGCTTATTATTATTTGCGTATTCATTATTATTATTGATTATTACTATAAATGTCTTGGCAAGCATGGTTTTTTCTGGTACATTTTTGTAAATGTGTTGGCATAGTTTCATATGTATAACACAAATTTGTGCCAGTACAGTAATTTTGGAAAAAAATGTCTTGCAATGTGTTTAGTGTCCATTTTATGTTGTAATGTGTATTATGTTGATACAAATGTTGATATTTATATATAAAAATTGATAAATTTAGAAAATTTATAAAATATTGACAATTGAGCTAAAATGTTGGCATAAATTTAGGTGTTCAACTCAAAATTCAAGTTTTTGTATGAACATAAAAGTACTTGAAAATATGCAAACACCGAAAATCATGTTTTCAATAATTAGTCATTGTTGTGTATTATTTATTATTTATAGATTTGTTATTTTATCGAGTAGTTGGCATAATTTGATGTGCCCAACTCCATATGGTTGTTTCCATACAGAAACACACATTATTATCTCAAGTTGCAGAAGCAGAAGCCCATGTTAGTTTATTAATTTCGGGATATGAATAGGATTAATTTTGTTTATGTACAATTCACATGTTGTAGAATGAGAATTTAAATTAAATGTAATGTGTGTTTCCATTTAATTTCCAATTAATATGTAATCTGTATTAGGTTATTTCTTATTTAATAAAAAAATTTGTCAATTATTTATAATTTTAATTCGTTTTCTCCAATAAAATTTTGAAAGACATATTCATACTAAATTTATGTTAATAAAAAAAAAACTATATGGATTACATATTAAATGGAAATAAATATAGATTTAAATTTAAATGATAACAAAATTAATGACATTGATTTTCATTCAATATCATTTTATGAACATGCAATAAATTATATGACCTAATAATTAAATGGAATAAAATGACAAATTAATTATTTGTAATTATAATATAACTTCATAACTTAACTTAGCACGACTTTTGCAAAATTGTAGTTTAAAGAACTTTAAAAAAGGTATTTCTACTGCACTCATCATTACCTCTTTAGAAGGGTTAATAAACTTCAACCAAAATTCATAAATATCCCATATTATTATTATATTATTATTATTATATTATTATTATTATATTATTATTATTGTATTATTATTATTAAATTATTAATTATTAATTATTATTATTATATTATTATTCTTCTTATTATTATTACATTATTCTTATTCTTATTATATTATTCTTAATTCTTAATTATTATAGCATCTAAAACACTTTTTACTTCCCCACTTTTGCATTCTAATCTTTATCTATTCTGTTATCTTGCTCCATTCTTCTCTTATGGCAAACCACCTTCACTCTCTTATTGCTAAAGAGTTCCAACAATCTTTGTTACGTTCCAAATTAACGCCATACTCTATTATGGTAAAACAGCTCTAACAATCTATGTTACTTTCGGAATTAACGCCAAGCAACAAAACAGGTTTTATTCCGTTCCCTTCTTCTTCTTCTTTTTATACTTCATCTTTTTTCACGGTTTGTGGATCATTGTACTATTATTTTTGGATCTTCATCTGTTGTTGTTTTTGTGATTTGTGATATTTCGTTTTCAAGGTCAAGTTTTTTTCTATTCTATTAGGGTTTCTTTATGATATTTAACAAAAACATGTAGGAGTTCTCCATTTCAAGTCAAGTGTTTTTTCCTCTATTTTGCACGGAAGCAATCCTTGAACTTTTATTTTGATCTCTTCAGATGTTAATCTATGTTATTGGCAATGTGATATTATTTGAACTTCATCTCATTTGTTCATTTAATCTGTCAATGAAAGTGTATATTTGTTTATGTATCGTTTGGTTTTCCAGATTCTACTAATATTTAAATTTTATTTACTAAATTATATTATCTAGCATAAATAAAGTATGTTTCTTTCTTTGTTTCTGCTAAATTTATTTCCTTTCTCATTTTCCTATGTTAGTGCTATTATATTATATATATCATATTTAAATATTTAAATATTAGTTTATCAGATATTATTATCAACATAAATAAAGAAATTTACATTTATTGCTCGATATCTGTTTCTGCTGAATATTTATTGCCATTGTAAATACCCATGCCATTATAAATTCCCATGCGGATTCTTCATCATCAACTTATGCCATCAGATTCTATTTTATTATTTTGAATAATAATAATAATATAATACTAATAATATTAATATTATTATAATAATAACTTCATCTTATTTGTTTATTTAATTCGTCAATGAAAGTGTATATTTGTTTATGTATCGTTTGATTTTTCAGATTCTACTAATATTTAAATTTTATTTACTAAATTTTATTATCTAGCATAAATAAAGTATGTTTCTTTTTTTGTTTCTGCTAAATTTATTTCCTTTCTCATTTCCCTATGTTAGTGCTATTATATTATATATTATATTTAAATATTAGTTTATCAGATATTGTTATCAGCATAAATAAAGAAACTTACATTTATTGCTTCGATATTTGTTTCTGCTGAATATTTATTGTCATTGTAAATTCGCATGCCATTGTAAATTCCCATGCGACTTCTTCATCATCAACTTATGCCATCAGATTCTATTTTATTATTTTGAATAATAATAATAATATAATACTAATAATATTAATATTATTATAATAATAACTTAAGATTTAATATAATATTAATTATTCAAAATAATAAATATAAGTTATTTTAAACTGTGTTAGTACTATTATTTATTTATTACAATACAGTATCTGACATACATACCGTATCTCTTATTTATTTTTTTTATAATTGTTTGTGCTCAATATTTAATGTCTTTGTCATTTCTCATGCTCTGACTTCGTCATCTGCATTGTCCAAAAAAAGTTCTTTGACGTTTTTATTTTTGTCATTTCTCATGCTCTTCATCATGATTTTAAGAATTCATAATTTTTTTTCCAATTTCCAATAATACTAAATAATAATAATAATATTTTAATACGTTAATATCTGTAATCTATTATCTATTATCTATTACCGGTCTCTATATTGATTATTATATTATTATTATTATATTATTATTATTATTATTTGTCCTTTTCTCTCTATTATACTTATGACTAATCTTTCAACAGTACCACACTTTCCAAATTTACCAAATTTCGATGACGTTTCGACAATGGAAACAAAGGGAACGTTCCAGACCATGAATATGTTAAACGAGGTACCAAATTTGTGGTTTATATTTTTTTATTTAAGATTACGATTAACCAAAATCCAACATGTTTTTTCTTTTGAAAAGGATCACACTTTTGTTGATCGTGGTTTTGCCATACAGTTTACCTCTGAACTTGGTCCAAATTGGTTCTTGGTGAATGAAAAAGGCAATAGACATGTTGTTATGTATAATATGGATTTGTGTATTCCTGAGATCTATGCAGGATGGTCTGAATTACGCCAATTCTATGGCCTGGAAGGCAATCATTTTCACTATCAAACTATCACACTATCTCTATCATTCAAGCCATCTGGTAATTTTTTATTGTATTTTTTACACTATTTAAATTGTATTTTTTGTTGCATAATTTCTTAACTTTAATTTATTAATTTATTACTTTATATTACTTATTATTTTATTTATTCACGTATTTCTCTGTTTTTAGGATCTTCCTCTTTCTTTTGCCAATTACATTCGGAATAGCAAGTTAAAGTATATTATCCTTCATGGACATAAGAAGCAAGTGAAGTGCAAAATTCTAATACGGCCACGTCCAAAGGCGTCTGTAAAATTTGGTTGTGGATGGAGAGAATTTTGTGCTTCCCATAATCTTCGTGAAGGTGACAAATTAATATTCGAGGCTCATAAGGGGATGACACCGATTGATATGAGGGTTCTGTTAGTGTTGTGAATAGTGAATAATCAGTTTTTTTTTAATTTAATTTTGCAAATATGTTTTTGCGAAGGACAATGTTACTTTTATATTTATGTATTTAATTTAACAATGTTTTGTTGAATATAATAGTATAATAGTATCTATGCATCATTCAACATTACGTTTAGGTAAACATACTCATCAGTGTTTTTACATTCTGGCTTCTTCCAATATGTTGGCATAACTTAAAAATGTGCAAAACGTTTAGTTGGAGCCAATACATTGAAAAAAAATCATCTATTTATCCACAAATATCTCATACATTTTTAGACATAATAGTGTTTTGTTTATTTTAATATTACACGTTCTTTATGTATGAGATTTTAAATTTTGTTTACATTTATTTGTTTATTACATTATTTTTTTTTCAAACATGTTATGTCTTTAATTTAATTTAATTTCAATTCAATTTAAGTTAAGCATATTAGCAATATAGTTTTGAATCTGTTATGAATTTATGATTATTTAGACTTTATTTTGCCTTTAGTTGCCATTATTATCATGTGTGACCACAATACGATGTGACAAACACTATAATCCTGGTTCGCTAAAGAAACATACATTCATATTATCTACTATCATCTATTATCATTATTACATTAGATTGTTATCTTCCGTTTTTCCGATAAGAAAAGGAATGCAAGGTAAGGCAAGGTAGTATTTTGTAGTTATGTTACTTTCATGCTCAATCTTCTTCGTTTTCATATAAAGTCTTATACTTTGAATCCAACTTTTGCTTTGTAGATAGCTATAATTGTCTTTAAAAAGTTCACAAGTCTGCTCGGCTACAGACGTCGTGTCTACTCTAACCCACCTGCAAAGTTTATGTTATAGTGTTTTATGTTTTACCTTGCTAAAACCATGTTAATAGATTTGTAAAGCCTTTTCGCAGTCTAAAAGCATAGAAACCGATTCTTTTTTAACACTCTAATATCTGCAATGTTGTTTTTTAGATAGCTATAATTGTGTTAAAAAAGGTTTAAAATCTATATGGCTACCTCTGACCTATCTACTATGACCCACCTCTGAAAGCATTTTTTTTCTTTTTTGTATTTTATGTGAGATGTGAAATTGGACACGAATGGAAAATTGACCTGCAATGTTTCCAAAAAGATGCTAAACCAAGGATACCATTTGGGTGAAAACTTATTTTGCATACTCTGCATATTAATAGGTTGGACTGTCAAAGATATTTTGCAAACTATGCATTTAATTTAATTTTAATTCTTAAATTATTAATATGAAAATTTAAATTAAATATTAAATGTTGCTTATATATAGGTTGATAGATTTGTTGATAGATGTCGACTAAGTTAGCAGTTTTGGGTTGTATTCACATTGACATACACATTGTGGTTCACTAACAAAGAGAGATGTCCACATTGCAAGTTCATAATCAGATACATTCTGTTACCGATGTTAGTCCTGCAAAAGAGAACTGGAGTATTGTTGTTAGAGTTTTACGGTTGTGGTTTGTTACTGATCTTGCTAAATCCAAACTTTCATTTTCGATGGAGTTGATTTTGCAAGACAAAGAGGTTATACTACATTGACTTACATTACTTTGTCCAGTTACATATTTTTCTCCCTGGAACAATACTCCTTTCAACTTTGTTTATTGTAGTTTTACCATTGTTTTATAATGATTTCCTTTGTATTCTATTCTAGGGAGTCAGAATACATGGATCGATTAGAAGAACACTCATCTATAAATTTTAAAGTCAGATTTTTTAGGGTAGTGTTTACTCTGTGCAATCATTCAGTGTTGCAGCCAATGGTGGTTCCTACAGAACCACACACCATCCATATAAAATCAATTTCCAGTTTGGAACAAAGATAACATCAGTTGATGCACAATTGGTACCAGAATGTACTCCAGAATACATCCCTTTTTCTTCCATTTCTGCTCCTGGCTTTGACAATGATTACTTAGTGGGTATGTCCATAGTTTAACTTAACATTCACATTGAAGTATTTCAATTTGCTACATTTTATAAGAATTTATTTTGTTATTACTATTTTTTCTGCCATGTAGATATTATAGGAGTGCTCACAGGAGTTAGAACTGAAAGAGAGTTGCAAAAGGATGGAAGGAAGACAAAATTGAATGTCATCTCCCTAGAGTGTGATGGGTATTTTTGTATTTATTTTTATTTAAAGTTGTAATATTTATTTTATTTTTGTTTTTATTTAAAACTAATATAATATATGTTTTGTAAATAGTTTTCGTATTGAATGCACACTTTTTGGAAACTATGTGGATGAGTTGAATGCCTTTCTCTCATCTGGTGAAGTACAAAATGTTGTTGTAAGTATTGAGTTCACCAAAGTCAAGGTTTTTCAAGGTATACAACCTAAATGATTGATATTTGATATTGATTTTTCAATGTAAACAATGTATTATATATCATAATATCATAATATCATAATATTATAATATTGTATATTATTTTTTTTTGTTTTGTATATTCAGATAAGGTTTATGTGCAGAACTGCATTGATTGTACCAAGATACAATTTAAATTGAATACTGAAGCTGCATATGCTTTGGAAAAAAGGTTGTTTCTTCACTGACATGATGTTATAATGTTATTTAAGATTATAGATAGAATTAATACTGATATTGTGCATTGTGTAGGATGTGTTCAAGTAGTGATTCACCTTCTCAGTGACTTAGTCAGCTCTCTGAATCTTCTAAACACAGTTTAGAAGATGAGTTCCTTCAGCTCACTCCTAGGAACACGATACAAGGCCTCAAGGACTACAAAGAGGTAATATTGTGAAGATTACTGTCATAGATTTTGCATTAACAAATCTTTTACATAGATGTAAGGATATGATTTTTAACCCATAACAATTGTTACAAGTAAACACATTCATTGTCTTCGGCACCATCAAGCATGTTGTTGACGACGATGACTGGTGGTACACTGCTTGCGTTTGTAATAAGGCAGTGTACCCAAATTCCAAGATGTTCTTTTGTGAGAAATGTAACAAACATGTGATGAAGGTTTCTCTCAGGTAGTACTTATTTTTTTTTTAAAAAATGTATTTAGGTTTGTTGTAAGAGGTGAAGTTCTAACAGAAAAATCAAAATTATATTTATATCCATTTCAGGTATAAGATTAAACTGTGTGTTGTTGATGAAACAGATTCAACCACGTTTATTCTTTTCGACAGGGAAGCAAACTCCCTCTTAAACAAGTCATGTGCTGAAATTTTTGAAAGTCATGATAAGGTCAAGTGTGGATAAGTGATTTAGAATTAAAATAAATATTCAAAATTAGTTTATCTAATTTATTTATATTTACTTTTTATATTTAGATTTATTTATTATTTATTATTTATTACTTATTCAGACCGGCAAACTTCGAAAAGAGTTTGCAGATATGTTGGAAAAATCAATTTTATTCAAGGCTGACTCAAGAAATGATCAAGGTATTCGATTTGAGCAATCTTTCAGGGTTAAAAAGGTTTGTTTTAAAGAGCAAATTATTGAGACTTTCATAGAGGGAGGCAGTAAGTCAATTGTAAGTATTTTCGTATTTATAGTTTTCTAGATTTAGTTATTCGTACACTTAGTTTCATTCCACATTTTCTGTTCTTGAAGGACTTATATGAACAAAATGCGAAGCATTCCAAAGGAAAACATCCTGTCAATGATGTTACATGTGTGAAAATTACAGAGGTATATCAGCTTATATGCCAAAGTAGTTTGTTTCAACTTATTTACCATGTAATATTTGACTTAAATTTTTTTAATTGTGTAACAGGATTTATTAACAAAGTTTTCTATTGAATGTACCGACTCTGGATCACAAATAGTTGATCTTGGAAATGATAGCGTAACTTTGACACCGCATAAAAGAGAATCACCCCCAATATTGCAGCTGCAGGAGGATAATCTTCCTTTGAAGATTTTCAAAAAAAATATTAAGATTGAGAAATGAATTATTTTCTTATTTGGATGTTTTCATTAGACATTTTGTTCAGTTTGTAATATGTAAGGACCAGTGAAGTGTGTTATTGGTGTTTTGTAGTTTGGATTATGATTGTTGATTGGTTGTTTGGTCGTAGGTCATGAACATTTATTTTTTGTGTTAAGTATAACTATTACATTATAAGTTTCTGGCTTTCTCTGTTTTAATCATGTGTCTTTATGTTCTTTCGGTTTATTGTTGTCAGGTGTTCACATAGATTGATGTATTGAACTCCAAAGGCCACTTTCTAATGAGAAGCATACATTGTTATATAGTTGAATTTAATTCGGATGTTTTTATTTTTAATTTTTTATGTTTATGTTCATGACTCTGGATATTTATTTCTATTGTTATGTTTATGTTTATTATACTGTTTTATTTATGGTTTTCTTTATCGTATTTGTTTTGCCTATGTAATGTAATATAGATAAAATAACTGTTATATGATATTAAAGTTATTTTTCAGATTTCACTTACATCATTTATTGGTTCCTTCCTTCAAATTTTGTACATTTAGTATTTTTTTTGAATTTTTTTACTAAAATTTCTTTATTGTTTATTAGTTATTTGTTATATAATATTTATTTATTTATTTTTATTAGTTTGTAATTTTTTTTTTATAGAATACCCGTGCTGTGCACGGGTACACGGCTAGTTATTTATATAGAAACCTATTTCTATGTAGTGGAAATAATAACAAAAGTTGACTTTGTTTGTGCATGATAATTCTCACAAGGGCAGATGACAAATTGCAGCAATCGATGGCAATCACAGTCTGATCACAAGTTTTCAAGTCAAGCCCACAAATTTGACCACACGGTTCGAATCAAGCCATCCATCATCCATAGCAGCAAGAACCATGCATCTTGTAACTAGCATTGACTTATTTTATATATGCTTCACACGCAACATTCCACTCCACCCCAAAATGGCTCCTTTTCCCTGTCTACCATTTTTCACCACCACAAAATCCAAAACCACAAGCAACTGTATCCCAATAGAACAATTCTGTCACCGCTTCTCTCTTGCTGAGCTTCAAGCAGCCACAAATGGGTTCAAGCCCAGTTTAATCGTCAGTGAAGAAGGTCAATGTCAGGTCTACAAAGCCCACCTCAAAGTCCATGGAGACGTAGCCATCAAGCACTTCAAGACTAGAAGCCCAGCTTACGATATAGAATTTAGGGTCGAAGTCAAGATTCTGTGCCAACTACACCACCCAAATATTGTTCCCTTGGTCGGTTTCTGTGAGCACAAAAATGACAAGTTTGTTGTGTATGATTATGTCTCCAATGGAAGCCTCTACGATTGTTTGCATGGCACCAACAATAATGGTGGTGTTCCCTTGTCATGGATACAAAGACTTAACATCTGCATCGGGGTGGCTCGTGGACTGCACTACATTTACTTTGAAACCAAGATACCTATCATGCACCGTGCTGTGAAATCAAGCAATGTTCTTTTGGACCATAATTTGGTGCCTAAAGTGGCAGATTTTGGACTTTGCAAGAAGCACACCCAAGAGGAGTCAAGGCCAAAGCCACCAAGAGTTGAGTTGAGGGAGAACTTGGAGGTTAGTTCGGAATACTTGGAGCCGGAGTATTTTATGACTGCAAGGTTATCACACAAATCTGATGTGTACTCTTTTGGGGTGGTAATGTTAGAGATTTTGTGTAGGAAGGAAGCATGTTTTTTAACCCCAGGTGGAGATTGTGAGTACCTTGTTAAGTGGGCCTTTGATGATGAAAGGAAGGGGGTTTTTGAGAACATTGTTGATCCATCTCTTATTGGAAAAATAGCACCTGCTTGTTGGGAAGTGTTCATTGAGATTGTTCAGAGATGTTTTGCTTCAGTTGAAGAGAGGCCAACAATGGGTGAAGTGGCGGTGGTTCTTGAAAATGCATTTCTGTTGCAGAGAGAGCAGATGTGTGAAGGAGTGTGATGAGCCTAGAATCTGTGAGGGGGTCAATTCAAACAAATCTTTGAGTCTATCACTCGGTGTTGCACTAAGCGACTCCCTCACCTTGAGGCGGGTTTCAATATGCATGTACATTTTATTTACGAGTTTATTTGATTATAAAGATAATCTTTCCTGCATTTCTGTTTTTAACATAAATGTACAGGGAAAAGTTATGTATTTTGTTCTACCCTCATAACACACTTTCCCACGGAATTAAGTATAACAGCATCAACAGTAGGTGATGAACCACAATCTTGTATTGTCAAAACCAAGATCTAGTACTCAAATAAAAATCCAAAACAGCACTTCAACTGTTGGTGTTGTTCTTTAAAGTAGAAGATAACTATGAAAAGTTGGAAAAACTTTCAGATTCTCGTTAGTGAAATACTATTTTGAGTTGCCTTTGCTTTCAATAATTAATGCAACATAAATACATAACCTCTTACCCTTCGGCTGTTCATGAAAATTGAGAAAGCCATGAGTCCCTTCCATCGTTTCATTTTTAACATATATTAGATCTTTTGTGATTATCTTTTCCTTATCACTTCCTTTTAGACACCCCACTAATTCAACTTCGTCACATAACTAATGGGTTCTCTTCCCTGCTTGTTTTCGGTCATTATTCTTTCCTTGTGTTGTTGTGTTGATGCTGCTTGTTCTAATGGAAAGTGCAAGGTTTGTATACCCTACCACCTCTTATATGAATCATGCCTTTAACTTTTCAGTTTTGAAATTAGTATTATATTTGTTTCCAATCTTCGATCAGCTAAATGACGAGTGCTCCTCTAATGGTGATTGTGGACCGGGGCTCTATTGTTTCTCATGTCCACTTGGGTTTTCAGGCTCCAGGTGTGTTAGATCTTCTGTCACAGATCCATTCAAGCTCATAGTAAGATTCCCATTTCTCCTTAGTATTTGCCTTATTTCAGAAGAAACTGTCACAACACAGGCATAGAGATAACAGCCCACCCAAGTTGTATGTGTCAAGCTTTTTGAAATGCCATCATTGAGTGACATAATTTATAGTAGAACACTTGGCATGGTTCTGGTTCTGGTAGAAACTAGTTCCATCATTTTAAAAGATCTGAATATTTACAGCTTATTTAAAAAAAATATGAAAATATTTCAGGGATTTGTATTGTAATCATTATTATTTTTGTATACCAAAAGAGAAACATAAGTTATAATATGATATATATATACACACACACTCTTTAGAGGGAAAAGGGGGGGAAAGGATATTTTGGGTGTTTCATCTTAATCAAATTTTTAACTGCTTGCTTTTTCTTGGTATAGAATAATTCTCTTCCATTCAACAAATATGCATTTTTGACAACGCACAATTCTTTTGCTATTCATGGAGAACCATCTAACACAGGAGTTCCTCGAGTTACCATCACTAATCAAGAAGACAGTGTAACCCAGCAGCTAAAAGTATGGCATTCATTACTACTAGGCTTATCTTCTGTTAACTTTTATGATGACTTGCTAGGATGTTTAAGGGTCACTATTTTCTTCCATCAATGTTTCATCTGTAGAATGGAGTTCGGGGACTAATGCTAGATACATATGATTTTGATGGAGATCTGTGGTTGTGCCATTCATTTCGAGGCCACTGCCATGATTTCACAGCTTTTGTACGTAAAATTCATCTTCCCACTAGTGTTGTCTTTTGGCCCTGACTCGTTTCTCTAAAAGTACAAACATTTATGACTAACGAGTTCAGCTACACAAAGACCCTAACTTTGTATTTAACAAGTAGGAACTGGCCATTGATACACTGAAGGAAATTGCAGCTTTTCTATCTGCCAACCCAAAGGAAATTGTCACACTCATACTGGACGATTATGTTAAAACGCCAAAAGCATTGAAAAAAGTCTTTACCGAAGCTGGTTTGATGAAGTTTTGGTTTCCTGTGATGAGAATGCCAAAAAAAGGAGACTGGCCTCTTGTGAGTGATATGGTTGCAAAAAATCAAAGACTACTAGTGTTCACTTCAATAAGTTCTAAACAACAAAGTGAAGGCATTGCATACCAGTGGAATTACATGGTTGAAAATCAGTGTAAGATTAAGATATCACCAACCATTAAGTCTTTCTTGTTCTTCACACAAACATTTTTATTCCTTTGTTAGTTTTCCATTTTGGTGATCTTAATTTCCAGATGGGGATGGAGGAAGAAAAGCAGGAAGTTGTCCACATAGAAAAGAATCTTCTCCTCTTGATGACAAGAGCAAGTCCTTAGTGTTGATAAACTATTTTCGCACTTTTCCACTTAAGCCAATCACATGTGAAGATAACTCTGGAGGTCTCATTGACATGCTGCAAACCTGTCATGATGCTGCTGGCAACAGGTGGGCTAATTATGTTGCTGTGGACTATTACAAGGTAGAAAACTTTGGCATATTTTCTCTTTTACTACTAATTTTGTTGCTGCTGAAGCTGAAACTCTTTAACTCATTCATGCATTATTAGTTACAATTTGAGATCATTGTGCAGAGAAGTGAAGGAGGAGGATCCTTTAAAGCTGTGGACACTCTAAATGGGAAGCTATTGTGTGGTTGTGATGATGTCCATGCCTGTGTGGTAAAGAAATTTTCATTCTTACAAGTTAGTACATGACTACACCACAATTGAATTTTGATTCTTTTTTATTTTCAGCCCAGAAAGCATAGCAAATAGCTACAAGTTTCTTGTAATGTTTGAGTCTCTTAAAAGTATTATTGTATGCCAGTGTTACCAGATTGAGTTTGATTACAATTGTGTTACACAAGTTACCAAAATATTATATGAATTTAGTTAGTGGCTAATTAATCCTAATATTATATAATGTCATTGAAAAATCTGGGAGATTTCAATTTCTAATTAATTTTATAACGTCAAGTTGGCAAGTAAAAATACTAAATAAGTCTAATTATTTACCTAAAGTTAAAAAATAATTCAATAAAGTTATTGCTATAATCCTCACAGCAGCATACAATTTTCTAAAATTCTAACTAATTCTATGAAATATTTTACTTTCTCATTCAAACTTCTTAATTCTCCTAACGTCTTAAATTTCAAATTAAAAATAGTGATCAAGCTCAATCAAAAATACAGATAATTAGATGAAGTTCATAATTTTAATTTTCCATAATTATCAAACTAACGACGACATACAATTTCTTAAATTTCATAGCTGATTCTACAAAAAAAAAAAAAATTGGTCCCATAGATGAGATCAATAGGAGACTCGCCACTGTAGCTTGCACTTCCATTCCAACTGCATTTGTTTTCATAATCTATTGGAAGGAAGGGCTCAAACCTGATCCTGTGACTTTTATCCTTTTGTTGTCTCTCAAAGCCTTGGCTTAGCATTTGGTGATATTTTGAAGATTAAACAGGCAACTACTCTAGCTTATGTGACGAACAACCCTTGTGTTTCTCATTGCTTGGGATACTATATACAACAGATTCCGTTCATTGTAAGGTTCAAGTATTTGAGCTACAACTACTACAGTTATAACCTGCTTTTAGGTGCCCTGTATAATGAAAATGACTATTGTGAATGCTCATAGGGGGAGCTGTGCAAAGTTGCACATTTTCCTCCTATCAAATCAATGGGCTTGAATCATTTGTGGTTTGATGTGTGCATTATGGCCCGGGTGTTGGTGGGTTATCAACTAGTTGCTTATTTAGCACTGCATAGAAATAGTTAGATCAAAATTATGACGGAGCTCCCATACACACAGCACGAGAACTTGAAGAACTTTCATAGAAGTCAACTGTGGAATAATGTTAAAATAGTAGACTTTCGATGGAACTCATGTTATGAAAGTTTATCAACTCTCCCTAACCGGGTTAGATCTACAAGACATATTTTAATAGATTAGAGAATACTAACTCTGTTTTTTCTTCAACATAAATTCAACTACCTTAATGCAAAGGATATATGTTTATGTATGTATGCCACATGATAAGAAGCAAGGGAAATAACACTATGCATTCTAATCAGCATCTGGAAGTTTAAGGCTGAATGCTCAGAACCGTTCCCTAAAACACAATTACGGTCATCGTTAGGCCTTTGAAACCACAACTTTGTTGTTTCCTTTCTCACCGAAGAATTTTATCTAATTTATACATATTGTCAGAGTAAACAAAATTTATACGCCAATCAATAAAAAATCTTCCTAAGTATGATCTAAAGATAGTTATTGTAAAAATCAACACACTTATCATACAAGGCAGTCTGTGAATGAATGACGGTGTAAAAACTCTTTACACTCAGTGCATATACACTATTTATTTACTCTTTTTTCCAATCGAGTGGAAATTATCAGATCTTTTGTAAAAACTTGCATCTATACATATAAAAAATACAACCAGAGAAATTCTACAACATCTTCGATTACTGTCTATGCCTCATATCAGTAGTTCATACAACGAATTGCCAAGTTATGATCTGGAGGTTAGAAGAAAGCAATCTAACACTGCAAAATTGAGAACCTAACATTTTTTTTTCAGTCACTGATGGGCATAATATCTGAATTGTTTATCTGACACAGCAACAAATAAAAAAAACAAATAAAACAGATTTTGTCGTTCCTTGAACCAAAGAACAAGTATATCATGTAAGTCATGAATTTGCTAAAAGGGAATAGGGAGAGAAATCAAATTATATCAAAGGACAACAACACAATAACCAAACCCGTCTCGACAGGTTGTCACACAAACTCACTCATGAGCTAACACAAAATTTCAACTTTCAAAAATCTAAGTTGGGTCCTTATAAGGATAAGCATGTGGAAGACCTACTTCTTAGAAGGCTTGCCTTTCTTTTGAGAACCTTTCCCCTTTGTGCTATCCACTGAAGAATCCATGTTATGGTCCTTAACATTAATGGCACCCTGGCTGAACTCCGAAGACAGTATCTTAGCAATCTCAGGAAAACCAACAGTGCTTCTTCCACGCAACAAAGTTTGCAAATTTTGCTCCCAAATCTTGTCCTTCTTAATACCAGGACTCTGCACACCAAACATAACAAATCAATAATACCCTAAATGTAACCTTACGAACTAGGAATCACCGTTATAAAATCACAGTTATATAATCAAGTGCAAAAATAAGATGAGTGAGGTAAGGGGAGAGAACCCGGAAATTGTAGAGTTTGATGAACTTGGAGAGAATGAGGGCAATTTCGGAACGAGAGTGGCGAGGGATGCCGAGGAAGGTGCAGAGTTCACTAGAAGATTTGCGGATCTTAGTGTTGCCGGTGCCTGTGATTTCTGCCACCGCTTTCGCCACCGTGGACATGCTCCTCCGACCCAACGAACCCATTTTCGCGGCGTGTTATGGCTACTACCACTGTCCGTTCTTTTACGAATCAACACCAGTTATTTTTTTTAATTATCATCACTCTAAAAATAAATGAACACTGTAAAAAAAAAAAAAAAGTGGGGACCCAGACATACTTTTGTTTAAGAGATGTTTTTAATTGATTTTTAAAAAAAAAATACATAAAAAATCATATAAATTTTAAAAGATTTGTTATAATGTAAGTCTTTTTTTAAAAAAAAAAACTATTATTAGAATTTATGTAATTTAAATTTAAGAGAATTTATAAAATATAAACTCATAAAATTTGAAAGGATTAAGAATTTTATGAATTAAAAAAACCATAAATATTTTGAATTTTTATTTACAGTAGAAAGTATCTTTACCCTTTTTTTAAAAGAAATACATGAATATATATATATATATATATATATATATATATGTATATGTATATGTATATGTGTGTGTAAGAGAACATAAAATGATGTACAAGCAAAACAAACGTATTTAAAGAGTTTGATAATCACTCTTTATTCATAATCATATAGAATATATAAGTACTCGAAGAATACATTTTAGTCTCTTACTAAAAATATGAACTCGTGTATAGTATTCATTTTTTAAAATTTACTTACTTTTGTTTTGTTTACTTTTTTTTCATAAAAAAACTATGAGAATGACTTGTAAAATATTTTCACATATTATTTTTCAATAATATTTAATTAAAATATATGAGGAGAATTTCCTAACTAATTGTATATTTTAAGACAAAAAAAAATAGAGAATAAGTATTTGTTTTTTTTGTTAATTTCATAAGCGTGTTATTTTATTTAGTATAAAATATTAAGAATAAAAATAATTAAAACTATTAATATATTATATATTAATACTTATTTTTTAATAATATTGTAATAATTGTTTGTAAAATTTATAGAACCTCAATGAGAAATGTCTTATCCAAATTTAGCAGGCTCAATGATCGATAAAGGGACGAAAGATTACTCGACCTTTCGGCCACAATAAAAAATGAAAACCTAGTTGATTAATTAGGTTAATTTAAATTGGAGATCATAAGGTTTTATTAAGAGTTTATTAGGTCTCGGCCAACGTTATTAAGGAAGAAGGTCCAATAAGAAACTATAAATAGAGGAAGATTTCCATAAGTAAAGGGTAATGACTCTTCTAGCTGATAATTGATAAATATAAACACCTCAATTGACTTGAGTGTTGGAATATCTTTGTAGGTACCCCCACTCGCTGTTTTGGACTGGACAAACGCTTTGTTGGAGAAGAAGATTGGATTGAAGGCATTCGATAGAGGATATTCAGTCTCCTATATTGTAAGAACATTTTTGCCACCCTCCGTGGGGCCGAAAGGAAAACCTATCAAAACGCCACATGGTAGCCACACAAAGCATGAAGGTAAACGACAAGCAAAACGAAGAAGGACCTGCCATGGATTCAGTAGCCATGATGATGGAGGTGAAGAAAGAGCTTGAGAGTATGAAACAAAAAAATGTGAAAGAAATAGAAGCATTGAAGGCCGAGAACCAAGCCATGAAAAAGAGGCTGGAGCTCGGAGGGCCAAAGATAACCTGGGGTTCGCGAACTCTCCGATAACAAGACCGAAATGCATATGGAAGGAGAAAACAGTTCACGTCCCAAAAATACAATATGCACGTCTTTCGGCACAACTGCGGGACTCTCGTCGCAACAACGCCCGTTTACCAAAGCAATAATGGAGGTGTCATTACCATCCACGTAGAAAAGTTCTGCAATCGATAAGTATGATGGCAGTGGCGACCCAGATGAAGACATAGACGCCTATGTGACCCATATTAGTCTTTACACGACCGACGATGCTTTGCTCTATCGCGTCTTTCCCACATCCCTAAAAGGAGTGGCCTTGAACTGGTTTACCTGTCTGCCACCATTGATGGTCGATTGCTTCGACACCCTAGTATCCAAATTCTCGACTCAGTTTGCCACTAGCAAGCCGCACCGTCTCACTTCACTGGCCCTTGTCAACATATGGCAAAAAAAATTTGAGACACTCCGCTCGTTCATGGGACAATTTAGCAAGATAGCTATCAGCATTAAAGACTTGAGCCCAGAGGTAGCACTCCACCACCTGGTAATCGCCCTTAAGCCGAGGCCCCTTCTCGGACAGCCTATGTAAGAAATTGGTGGCCGACATGGACGAACTAAGGCAACGGACGACCAAGTTCATGCAACTAGAGGAGTTACAAGAATACAAAGTGAGAATAACGGAGGATCCCATAGAGAAGAGGGAGGAGAGAGGACCACATAGGATTTCCTCTATTAGAGTGTTGTTAACTCTAGCTTTTATTCATAAGTTAGTTATTTATCAAATTGATGTTAAGACAACCTTTTTGAATGCGAACTAGAGGAAGAAGATTATATGACTCAATTTGAAGGGTGTGTAGTTCCTGGTCAAAAGAACATAGTATGCAAACTTTTAAAATCTTTATATAGGTTGAAATAGGCACAAAAATAATGCCATGAAAAAACATAATAATGTTTACGTTATGATGATCTTTCTTCCAACAATGCTGATAAATGTGTGTACACTAAATTTAGAATGGTGAATGTGTCATTATATATTTATATGTTGATTTACAAATTAATTTTTAGTACATGTAATGATGTAGTTTACAGAAAAAATTATTTTTGAGATCTAAGTTTGAAAGGAAAGGAATGGATGAAACAAATGTTATTTTAGGAGTCAAAGTCATAAAGAAGAAATATAATATACTACTATCTCAAGAATAATATACTGAGAAACTTTTTAAAAATTTTGGCTATTGTGACTTTAAACCAGTAAACACCATTTATAATACTAACTCTAAATTAAAGAAAAGTAAAGAAAAATTTATTTTCCAATCTCACTATGCCTAACTAATTGAGAATATATTGTATTTAATTAACCTTTCTAGACCAAACATTACTTACGAAGTAGATAGACTGAAAAGGTATACTCATTCATTATTAACTTAAGATGTAGAATGGATTATCCAATTACAATATTTATTTTTTCTTAACTTCACCTCTTAAAATTATACTTTCCACCCTACAATCATTATTATCATTTTCCACTTATCCCCAAACTTATAACATCCATTATATATATATATATATATATATATATATATATATATATATATATATATTAATAATAATTCCAAACATTTTTATCCATTATTAAATCTTAAAAAAATTATTTCCATTTTTTTGTAACAGCCACAAATTTATTTATCATGATGCACATAAAACAAAAATTATCAAATTAATTAATTTCTTTTTTAACATTTTATACCACAAATAATAATTTCAATTTTACTTAAAACCATTACATTCTTTTTAGAAAACTCTAGTTTATATTTCAACAAATTTTATAATTCCTATTTCATTTTTAAAAAAAATATTATTATCAATCATAATCATAAAATTAACAACAATAATAATTGTAAATTTTGTATCTTTTTCTTCTATCTTTCATTCAATTTTTTTACAAATCACTACTTTTATAACAATTTTTTTTTCCAAATAATATTGCACAACCAATATTGTTAAAAAAAAATCATATTTTTCACATTTTAATAGTTTTTTTTATTTTTCTCCACTCTCAATCCAATTAAAATTTATTCTCAATATTTTTAATTAATACTTATATTTTTTTATTTTTCAATTACACTGCCTAAAAATTCAACTTCATGAGGACCGAAGTGAAATTTCTAAAGACGAGGGATAAAATGTATCCGAATTCCAATGTGTACCGACCAGTCCTCGGACTCCGAGAACAGCTAGTAATAGTGAGTCACGTTAGTTGGGTTCCACAGCTTGGGCCAAAGCCACGTGGGCTGGGCCCCACAGGTAGTATGGACTAGTGGGCTGATTAGTCATCAGCGCATTGATCACCAGAGTGGGCTGATGTGTCCTCGTCAGTCAGCAGGATGACGAGTCCTCGGCAACAGAGTGCGACGAGGTGACATTGGTCTTGGGTGTTTTGAACAACATAACTAGAACATCTAAGGTGGATCCCGAAAGAAGACCAGTTATCAGTAAAATGTCCAGAGGAAGGGAGAGGCTTTAGTCACGAAGCACCCTTGCGTGTGTCAGGAAAAACACAGTTAGGTGCAGAGTCTTGAAGGGTTGAGTGCGCATCGGGATTAGGGTTTCCAAGTGAGACCACATGCATGGCACGTGAACAGTGAAGGCACTCCCAGGATAGGTGGCCCCAAAGATTAGGTGCATGAGGGGGTACCCAGGTGACCATCCTGTTGGATTTTGCACTCCAATTAAGGGAAGCCTTACGCACAAGATTACCCTAAGTCTGGGTGTTAGCGGCGCGAGGGTATTCCTGTAAACCCTAAATATGGGTAGCCGCACAGAGGAAACCCTAGACTATATAAAGGGTAGTAAAACACTTCACAAAGGTACACAGTTTCTAGACCTAAACTAAGACACTCAATACACTTGGTGTGCTGGCCGAGTATTGACTTGAGCGTTGGAGTGCAAACGGCCTCTAGGGCACCCCTTTCTATCTTGCAGGTGCAAGTTGTTTCAATACAGCAAAGCATAACCTAAGGAGAGAGAAGGAGGTGTGTGATCGTCATAGAGTCAACCGACAGAAGAGTCAACCGGCAAGAACATCTGGCACCCACCGTGGGGCCGAAGTAAAACAAGGTCCCATACACAAGCAAAACCGAAGAATCTAGTGACATGAGGAATACCAGACAAGGATCCATCCCACCAAATGGGGGCGAAGGCGTTACCATGCAACAACTCATTGAAACGATGCATGCCTTCCAGGAGACGGTGACGAAATCTAGGGCAGATCAGGCACGTATGTAGTTGGACCTGGCTGCATCACAGGTTAGGAATGAAGAGTTGCACAGGACAAATGAGGAATTGCGCATAAACCTGCGTAATTTGCAACAAACGGGAGATTGCGTGGTGGATGATCGGGCCTCGCCTACACCACCTAGGGCGTTCCCAATGCCCTTCTCACAAGCGATCATGGACACAGTGGTCCCAGCCACCTTCGTGGACCCCAAAACTGTGTTCACGGGGGTGGAGGATCCAGAGGCACATCTCACAGCGTTTTACACTCAGATGATGCTGTCAGGAGGTTCAGATGCGGTGCATTGCAAACTCTTCATGACCACGTTTGTAAGGACCTATAAATTAATTGGAATAGAAGTGATAGATTTTAAATAATTTCTGAGTATGTTATTATTTAAAATAAAAAGGACATAAAAATAGAAAATATCATAGTGGTCAGACCTTGGACGTTGCCCAAAGTCTGGGATCAGCTGGTAGAGGGCGATCGGTTGATCAGTGTACTAACCAAGTAGTCAGGTGCGATGACTTCATCGTGAGGTAATCACGTGGGCGTGCTTGAAGGGGGGAGGCACGTGAATCAAGAAGGGTAAGAGAAAGGAAGGTGTAGCTTAGAAGTCAAGGAGATCGCCGTTTTTGAAGAAGGCGGCGGCCTTCGACTTCCCCCGTATGAAATCGCCAATCGCCTATGGTGTACATGATCGCCGAAAAGAGCACATCGTCGAGTATTCGAGAAGACTTGGTAAGCACTTAGTATGTGGTCTAAATACAGAAGATGAGTGATATAGAAGATAGGTGACATATCTGCCACCATGAGTAGTGTGAACCGTGATACCCCAGACTTAGAGGAATGGGAGAGTGAACCTTCAGCAAGGTGTGACGATGTCACATCGATGACCAGAGTGAGGCGATGTGTTCTCGTCACACACAAGGGCGATAAGAGATCGCCAACAGGATGAGAGGAACATCGGTCATCAACCAGGATGGGAGACACATCGGTGGTCTGCCAGGGTGAGACATTGGTTGTCTGCCAGGGTGAGACATTGGTGGTCTACCAGGATGAGACATCAGTGGTCTGCCAGGGTGAGACATCGGTTGTCTGTCAGGGTGAGACATCGGTTGTCTGCCAGGGTGAGACATCGGTTGGCTGCCAGGGTGAGGAATCGGTCGTCCGTCAGGAAGAGGAATCGGTCATCGCCGGTATGAGAGGCATAGTGATCGCGCGAGCAGTCATCGGTGGAAGGTTATCGCGCGATGTCGTGTTTCACACAGATAAGGTGGGACCCAGGCTCCCAGCATGAGCGTTCTGCATGCGCGACACGTAGACAGAAAGGGTGTTTCAGAATAGTTAGCATCAGAGAGTTGGTATGCGCAGAAACCCACGTGGTCATACTGTTCAAGGAAGTGTGCACGCAAGGTTGCTCAGAGAGTGGGTAATGGCAGTGAAGGCTAAAGAGCCGTTCGACCTTAAGAGCTGAGGGAATCAGCCCATTTAGTTCCCCTTTCTCCTTTCTCCTCCACTCGAAGACGCGGCTATCCTCACGTACCAGTGCTACGATCAGCGACTGCCATTGTCCTTCTGGGAAGTTACTCTGCAAGTTTTCTGCTCAAAGCCCTAAAACAGAGTAAGTCGTTTTGCTCTGTTCTTTGAGTCGAGTCTGAATTTAAGAGGGTCGTCTCTGCATAGGTTGTGCATACAACTCTTTTAGCTTCAGAAATCGTCTCTGTTAACGCAGAAAATGAGTAATCTCGTTAGTTTTGTGATCGGGACTCTGTGGTGCAAGTTAAAGCATCCTTGAGTTCTCGGTGGGTTTGGAGCTCTTAGGGAGATTTTACGCAAGTCCAGGTAAGGGAAGCTAGCATTTTCGTTTATAAAAACTTTAGGCGAGTAGGTTCTGAAGTGAGGGCGACGTGGTCGCCGGTTTCATATTCTATTTCACGATGCTCTGTTTTTATGTGTGGGGCGACGTGATCGCCGGTTTTAATGCAAATTTCGAAATCCCCTGTTTTAGTGTCGTTTTGAAATTGTTTGAGATTGAAAGGTGAAATGCATATGATATTCGAAAATCTGAACTTTGGTATGATTGTTTCTGTGATTGGGATTGTTTAAGAAAAGATTCAAAATATTATATGATGGAATTGTGCTTTTACGTGTGGTATGATGTACTGGATGAATGTGAAATTGTGATCAAGACATAGTATTTTCAGGAAAGGAAATACCGTGTTGAGATTGGTTATAAGGTGTATTGATCTGTGAGTATCCTGTGAATGAGACGATCCTGACTCTACTGATATAATGGAATCACAGAGATGAAGTTATTCAGGTGGTGAGAGTCGAAGGAGGTTCATATGTATGGGTAAGTTGTTTGAAAGATAACAAACTTGAATTAACCCTGTCATACCGGGAGAGTGATGATATTGAGATTATGTTTATGCGCATGGATGTGTGGATTTCACAGTGACCCTGTGTGGATTTCACAGTGGTGTGGTATGACAGGTGCAGGTCTCTGGATGCTAAGTTCAACGCACAAGTCTTCCGGAAGTAGAGTCATGTGTCTATGTGTTATGAGTCAGTGGAAAGTCTGACATGTGAACCATGAGTATTGAATAGACACTTCACGAGTTTGTGGAATATGGGGATATTGATGGTTGAAATTGATATAGATTATGAATTGTGTGAAGATTTATGCTTTCTATTGATATAAAGTTTCATATTTAAAGTTTTAAAAATATCTAGCTTACCCTTTTGTTTTGTATCGTGGTTGTTTTTCTTAAACCTGTGATGATCGTGTATATTTGCACGGGAGCAGATGAGGTTGCAGGTAGTAGAGCTCCTCAGTGAGCATTTCTGGAGGAGGAGATCGCTGGTTTTTGAATGCTGATTGTTTTGTTTTAGTTTGAAAACTCCTGTATGGAGATGTATTAAAACTTCCTCGAAAAGGGATATTATTTTGAGGCACATTTGTATTAATGGATGAATTATATTATGTATATATCTATGTTAAATGTTGATATTATTGTTTCACCTTCATTTTATTATATAAAAATGAACAATATTTTGAGGGGCGTTACATTAATGGTATCAGAGCAGTTCGTCCTTAGGATGACCTGAGGAGAGTGGGTTCATCGTGTTTCTTCTGCTATTGGAGTCTTAATTCAAGGCTATAGTGAAAGGTTTTCAAATGTTTTCTGATTGAAATCTTGTTTGTGCTTTAGTAGATATAGGCTCTAAATGAAAAATTTTAGTATTAAGAATGAAAGGATCTTGATAAAGTAGTGAGGGTGCACACTCATAACTGAATCGAGATGTTCTCAATCTTAATTCTAAAAGTTTGATGTTGAGCATATATCCACTTCTGGTGTGTTTTATCCCAATTGTTAAGTGTGGTGATATTCGATTGATAGTTTTGTACCCATGCGTGTTCGGTGTTATGCTTTCTATTTTGAGCATTATGATTCTGTTGATGAACTCAAATTCTAAATGACTTTGAGATGCTGACCTTTGTAAGGTCCAGATGTTACCCCCTGAATGAATTGATTTCTTATCGATCTCATTCTTATAGTTGTAAGGGATATAGAAACCAATAGTTTCAAAATCTGAAACGAAGAAAAATGGCTCCTAGACCGCCTACCCCTCCCCAACCTTCTTCGGAAATGAGCCAGATTGCCAAGGCTATTGAGATGATGGCAACTGCCATCCAACAACAGAATGCAGCAATGGCTCAGAATCATCAAGCTACAATGCACCATTGGGAAACTGCTCGGTCAGCTGAAACAGCTTCCCACGTCGGTCAGCCTCAGGAACAGATGGGACTGACCGAGTTCATGAGGCACAACCCACCCAAGTTCAGTGGGAATGCTACCCCTGATCAAGCAGATCAGTGGGTCAGGGAGTTGGAGAAAATCTTTAGGGCGACCTCCTGCCCTGAAGAGAAGAAATTGGTGTTCGCCACCTATCTGCTATCTGGAGAAGCCGAGTTCTGGTGGATGGGAGCTCAGCAGATAATGGAAGCCAGAGCTGACGTTTTAGACTGGGAAAGTTTCCGAGAGAGGTTCCTAGAGAAATATTTTCCAGATAGTGCAAGGTTTGCGAAGGAAGCGGAATTTCTCAGGTTGGAGCAAGGGGAGATGTCCGTGAACGCTTATGCTGCTAGGTTTGAATACCTAGCCAGATTTTATACCCAAGCTACCTCTGAGGCTTGGAGGTGTAGGAAGTTTGAAGAAGGTTTAAAACATGAGCTGAAGAAGACCATAGCACCCATGTGCATCAGGGAGTTTCATGCCTTAGTAGAGAAGGCAAAGATGGTGGAAACCTTAGAAAGGGGTAATTCTCGGGTGATCAGATCACACCCAGGGGGTTCTTCCAATGGGAAGGCCAAGGTGCAGCACCCACAAAGCAAGCCTTATCCGAGACCTCCACCACATCGGGCAGGAGCAGTTCCGCCCCAGTTTCAACAACAACAAACATGGAAACCCAGATGTTTCACATGCCAAAAGATGGGGCACATTTCTAGAGATTGTCCTAGCAGAAATAGGATGACTCAACCCGTTGGTCCTCAGCAGTTGAGGAATGGAGGCAGTAGACCTCAAGCAGCAGGGAGAGTGTTTGCCATGACAGGAGCAGAGGCGTCTCAGTCAGGTAACCTAGTGCAAGGTGTTTGTTTTATAGCTGGTAGAGGTGTAAAAGCCTTGTTTGATTCTGGAGCGACACACTCCTTTGTGTCAAGCCTGTGTGTAGCCGAGTTGGGCCTTCTAGTGAAGGAGTTACCGTGTGAACTGTTGGTCTCTACACCTGCGTCAGGACAGGTGTTGACCTCTACAGTTTGCTCTGAATGTCTAGTGATAGTAAAGGGACGCAGGTTCAAAGTAAACTTGATCTGCCTACCTCTTCAGGACCTAGATGTTATCCTAGGAATGGATTGGCTATCTGCCAATCACATTCTCATAGACTGCGGTAGTCAGAAAATAGCGTTTCCAGACCTCCAAGAGTCAGATGTGATATCTGCTCAGCATGGGTGGTCGGAGTTGGAAAAAGGGGCGAGGTGCTTCGTGATCCTAGCTCGGTTGGAAGTGAAGAATGAAGAGGACGTAAGCAGGATACATATGGTGAAAGATTTCATGGATGTATTTCCAGAAGAAATACCTGGACTACCTCCTAAGAGAGAAGGTTTCACGCAGAATGGGTGTTGTTTTGTTGATCGGGATTTGAAAGATGAGTGTGGGAATGGTGGGTTGAAGTTAAAGGCTCCTGATGCCGAAAGTCTCCTGAACTTGGCAAATGAGGATGCAGCTCTGTCTGTGAATGTAGAAGGGAAGGAGGTAATGGCTACGGATAAGAATAACGATAAGCCATGTTATGATGGTGTTGATTCACTTCCGTTGAGTTCTTCTGGTGATGTTAGTGAATTGCAAAAAGTTGGATGTGGAAGCAAAACTTTCTGTGCCTTGTGTTTCTGATGGGATGGGATTTGCAGCTAATCCATTAGGTGGCAGTTGTGGTGATCAGCATTTCGTTTCTGATCCTAGAAACAATGCTGCATCGTTAGCTGTAGCAACAAGTCCTCACCCTGAACACAGTGAGGGACTTATGATCTGTGTGTTGAATACTGAGCACCCTGAGATCCCATGCAATGCTAATATGGATGTATCCATTGGAATTCCTGAGTTAGCAGCTCTGAAATCCCAACTAGTTGCTAAAGAGGTGGGTTTTTCTTAATCTGCTATTAGTAATCAAAGAAGAAATGAACCAGATGGGCGCCTGAAGGAAAGAAGCCATTCTCTTTCAGTCTTTTGCTGCTTCACAATCGGTTCGACAAGAAACGGTGCCTAATGTGAATTCGAGCTACAAACCTGTCGTTTTTGAACTGAAAAGTGAAAATCCTGGAAGAAACTCTATCTCTTCAGTTTCTAGACAGAATAACAATGTTGATGCCAACCCAAGTCATGGAAAATCAGTTCGTGCCAACGATGGACATCTGAAACAAGAGGAATTAGAAGTTTAAGGATCAAATTTTGAGAAGGGTTTTCTGGTCTGCAAGTCTCTACTCCTACCAATGAAATGAAAAAATGTGGACCAAAGCCTAAACTATCCTTTCAGGTCGGTGCTAGGATAGAGGTACTTTGGCAAGATAGTGGAATTAGAGAATGCTGGTTTAGATGAAAAATCTGGAGTGTGTCTCCAAGGCTGCTGAAGGTCCAGTACGATGATTTACTTGATAAAGAGGGACCACAGAACTAGAGGAATGGGTCCCTTCATCTAAAGGGGCAGCTACTGATTAATTGGGTATGCGATGTTCAGGCCCCTTAACAGTCAAGCCATGCTCTCCTGAACGCCATCCAGGTCGCACTCTTGAGTTTGAATCAGCAGTAGATGCCTGGTGGTGTGATGGATGGTGGGAAGGTGTTGTAACTGCAGCTAATGTCAGTGGTAAATGGATCTTAGTCAGATTGCTCTGCCTTAGAAAGTGAATCATCATCCATCCCCAAAGTTGAAGTTGCTAAGAAGGTTGAGCAAGAATTGTTTGGTTTGGAAACCCCTGTGGATCTGGAAAATATGAAGGGAATAACTTTGAGGGAGCCACTCTATGTCGTTCATGAGGACAAGGGTAACAACTCTGGTGGTGGCTGTGATGATGAAGCTGACAAGGCTGTGAAGACACTTCTGGCCTTAAATGAACACAAGGATAATAACTCTTGTAGAGGCAGTGATGATGTTGACAATGAGGAGAAAACCTTTGGAGTTTGTAGTTGGAGATCATGTATTTATGAAAGTGACACCGACCAAGGGTGTAGGACGAGCTATCAGATCAAAGAAGCTGTCTCCTAAGTTCGTCGGGCCATATCAGATCTTAAGGAGGATCGGTCCAGTGGCTTATGAAATCGCCCTACCTCCCCAATTAGCGAATCTGCATAATGTCTTTCATGTATCACAGCTGAGGAAGTACATGGCAGACCCTAGTCACGTGCTGGAAGGGGACGATGTGCAGATCAAGGATGACTTGTCTTTTGAAGCAAAACCAGTAAGGATTGACGCTCGGCAGAGTAAACAGCTCAGACGCAAGACCATCAACATGGTGAAAGTAGTGTGGGATGACAGATTGGGTGATTCAACTTGGGAATTAGAAGAAACCATGAGAGAAGCCTATCCCTACCTCTTTTCCTAGTAGTTCAATTTTCGAGGACGAAAATTTTTCTTGTTGGGGAGAATGTAAGGACCTATAAATTAATTGGAATAGAAGTGATAGATTTTAAATAATTTCTGAGTATGTTATTATTTAAAATAAAAAGGACATAAAAATAGAAAATATCATAGTGGTCAGACCTTGGACGTTGCCCAAAGTCTGGGATCAGCTGGTAGAGGGCGATCGGTTGATCAGTGTACTAACCAAGTAGTCAGGTGCGATGACTTCATCGTGAGGTAATCACGTGGGCGTGCTTGAAGGGGGGAGGCACGTGAATCAAGAAGGGTAAAAGAAAGGAAGGTGTAGCTTAGAAGTCAAGGAGATCGCCGTTTTTGAAGAAGGCGGCGGCCTCCGACTTCCCCCGTATGAAATCGCCAATCGCCTATGGGGTACATGATCGCCGAAAAGAGCACATCGTCGAGTATTCGAGAAGACTTGGTAAGCACTTAGTATGTGGTCTAAATACAGAAGATGAGTGATATAGAAGATAGGTGACATATCTGCCACTGTAAGGACCTAGAAACTTTAATTGGAATAAAAGTGTTATATTTAAATAATTTCAGAAGATGTTATTATTTAAAATACAAAGAGCTGGTAATAGAAGTTTCGTAGTAGTCGGACCTTGGACATCGCCCAAGGTCTGGGGTCAGCTGGTAGAGGTCGGTCGGCTGACCATTTTATTAACCAAGTAGTCAGGTGCGATGACTTTATCGTGAGGTAATCATGTGGAGGTGATACCTTGGACGTAACATTGTGGGATGAAGAACCTTCAGCCAGGCGTGGCGATGTGTCATCAGTCATCGCCAGGGCGCGAGACATGCGGACATCGCCAGCGCGCGAGACGCATGCGGACATCGCCAGGGCGCGAGGCATGCGGTCATCGCCGGGGCGCGAGAGGCACACGGACATTGCTAGGGCGCGAGACATGCGGACATCGCCAGCGCGCGAGAGGCATGCGGACATCGCTAGGGCGCGAGGCATGCGGTCATCGCTGGGGCGCGAGAGGCACACGGACATCGCCAGGGCGCGAGACATGCCGACATCGCCAGCGCGCGAGAGGCATGCAGACATCGCCAGCGCGCGAGGCATGCAGGCATCGCCGGGGCGCGAGAGGCACACGGACATCGCCATGGCGCGAGGCATGCGGGCATCGCCAGGGCGCGAGAGACATGCGGGCATCGCCAGGGCGCGAGGCATGCAGGCATCGCCAGGGCGCGAGAGACATGCGGGCATCGCCAGGGCGCGAGACATGCGGGCATCGCCAGGGCGCGAGAGACATGCGGACATCGCCAGGGCGAGAGACATGCGGGCGTCGCCAGGGAGAGACATCGGTCGTCTTCCAGGGAGAGACATCGGTCGTCTTCCAGAGAGAGACATCGGTCGTCTTCCAGAGAGAGACATCGATCGTCTTCCAGGGAGAGACATCGGTCGTCTTCCAGGGAGAGACATCGGTCGTCTTCCAGAGAGAGACATCGGTCGTCTTCCAGAGAGAGACATCGGTCGTCTTCCAGAGAGAGACATCGGTCGTCTTCCAGAGAGAGACATCGGTCGTCTTCCAAGATGAGTCATCGGTGGAAGGTTATCGCCCGATGTCGTGTTTCACACAGATAAGGTGGGACCCAGGCTCCCAGCATGAAACGTCCTACACGCACGACACGTAGACAAAAAGGGTGTTTCAGAAGAGTGACATCAGAGAGTTGGCATGCGCAGAGACACACGTGGCCGTACTGTTCAAGGAAGCGTGCACGCAAGCCTTCCTGCAGAGTGGGTGGTGGCAGCGGCATTTGTGGACAAGTTGGTTTAGATTCAAAAACCACTTCTGAGAGGGAGAACATTGTTGTGGTTCAAGAGTGACAGAGTGAGTCTACCTTCATCCTTCTCTTTTCTCTCCTTCGCGCTGCATTTCAGACATCCCCAAGCACCAGTACGACGAGCGACGACTGCACTTGGATACCTGGGGAGTTCTCTGCGAGTTTTCTGTCAGGACGCTAGAACAGAGTTAGGACATCTTTAAGCTTCGGTGGGTGTTGGAGCTCTTGGTGAAGTTTACGCTAGTCCAGGTAAGGGAAGCTATCGTTTATAAAAACGTTAGGCGAGTAGGTTCTGAAGTGAGGGCGACGTGGTCGCCGGTTTTCATATGCTTTTCACGATACTCTGTTTTTATGTGTGGGGTGACATGATCGCTGATTTTAATACCGTTTTCGAAATCCCCTGTTTTAGTGTCGTTTGAAACTGTTTGAGATTTAAATGTGAAATGCATGTGATATTCGAAAATCTGAACCGTGGAATGATTGTTGCTGTGATTGGAATCGTTCATTTAAGTGTTGTATGGTGCATTGGGTGAATTGATGTTCATTAGCTGTCCTGTGTGGACTTCATTAGCTGTCCTGTGTGGACTTCATTAGCTGTCCTGTGTGGACTTCACTAGCTGTCCTGTGTGGACTTCACTAGCTGTCCTGTGTGGACTTCACTAGCTGTCCTGTGTGGACTTCACTAGCTGTCCTGTGTGGACTTCACTAGCTGTCCTGTGTGGACTTTACAGTGGTGTGGTATGTGTCTATGTGTGGTGAGTCCGTGGAAGTCGGACGTGAGAAAGAGAAATATTGAGATTTGATAGGCATTTGATGTTTTATGTGAAACAAATAACTCTGGATGAAATTGTGAAGTGTGTGAAATGAATGGGAAATTGATGGATTTTACGTGGGTGTCTTAAATTTGTTTTATCTTGATTTTAAAGTTTCATATCTAAATTCTCTTTAAAATAAAATTCTCTTTAAAATATCTAGCTTACCCTGCGTTTTTGTTCTGTGGCTGTTTTTCTTAAAACTGTGATGATCGTGTATTTTACACGGGAGCAGATGATGTTGCAGGTAGTCGAGCTCCTCAGTGAGCAGTTGGAGGAAGAGATCGCCTGTTTTCTTTTTATGCTGTATTTTGGTTTTATTTTGAAACAGTTGATGGAATGTATTAAAACCCCTATAAGAGGGACGTTTCTTTTTGAGATACAATGTATGGGATGATGTACTTTCAATATATATACATATGTTGATTTTATAAATAAATGTCTACGCTTATTTTATTATATAAATATGAAAAGAATTTGGCGGGATGTTACAGCCACCATGAGTAGTGTGAACCGTGATACCCCAGACTTAGAGGAATGGGAGAGTGAACCTTCAGCAAGGTGTGACGATGTGACATCGGTGACCAGAGTGAGGCGATGTGTTCTCGTCACACACAAGGGCGATAAGAGATCGCCAACAGGATGAGAGGAACATCGGTCATCAACCAGGATGGGAGACACATTGGTGGTCTGCCAGGGTGAGACATCGGTTGTCTGCCAGGGTGAGACATCGGTGGTCTCCCAGGATGAGACATCAGTGGTCTGCCAGGGTGAGACATTGGTGGTCTGCCAGGGTGAGACATCGGTCGTCTGCCAGGGTGAGACATCGGTCGTCTGCCAGGGTGAGACATCGGTTGTCTGCTAGGGTGAGGAATCGGTCCTCCGTGAGGAAGAAGAATCGGTCATCGCCGGTATGAGAGGCATAGTGATCGCGCAAGCAGTCATCGGTGGAAGGTTATCGCGTGATGTCGTGTTTCACACAGATAAGGTGGGCCCCAGGCTCCCAGCATGAGCGTTCTGCATGCGCGACACGTAGACAGAAAGGGTGTTTCAGAATAGTGAGCATCAGAGAGTTGGTATGCGCAGAAACCCACGTGGTCATACTGTTCAAGGAAGTGTGCACGCAAGGTTGCTCAGAGAGTGGGTAATGGCAGTGAAGGCTAAAGAGTCGTTCGACCTTAAGAGCTGAGGGAATCAGCCCATTTAGTTCCCCTTTCTCCTTTCTCCTCCACTCGAAGACGCGGCTATCCTCACGTACCAGTGCTACGATCAGCGACTGCCATTGTCCTTCTGGGAAGTTACTCTGCAAGTTTTCTGCTCAAAGCCCTAAAACAGAGTAAGTCGTTTTGCTCTGTTCTTTGAGTTGAGTCTGAATTTAAGAGGGTCGTCTCTACATAGGTTGTGCATACAACTCTTTTAGCTTCAGAAATCGTCTCTGTTAACGCAGAAAATGAGTAATCTCGTTAGTTTTGTGATCGGGACTCTATGGTGCAGGTTAAAGCATCCTTGAGTTCTCGGTGGGTTTGGAGCTCTTAATGAGATTTTACGCAAGTCCAGGTAAGGGAAGCTAGCATTTTCGTTTATGAAAACTTTAGGCGAGTAGGTTCTGAAGTGAGGACGACGTGGTTGCCGGTTTCATATTCTATTTCACGATGCTCTGTTTTTATGTGTGGGGCGACGTGATCGTCGGTTTTAATGCAAATTTCGAAATCCCCTGTTTTAGTGTCGTTTTGAAATTGTTTGAGATTGAAAGGTGAAATGCATATGATATTCGAAAATCTGAACTTTGGTATGATTGTTTCTGTGATTGGGATTGTTTAAGAAAAGATTCAAAATATTATATGATGGAATTGTGCTTTTACGTGTGGTATGATGTACTGGATGAATGTGAAATTGTGATCAAGACATAGTATTTTCAGGAAAGGAAATACCGTGTTGAGATTGGTTATGAGGTGTATTGATCTGTGAGTATCTTGTGAATGAGACGATTCTGACTCTACTGATATAATGGAATCACATAGATGAAGTTATTCAGGTGGTGAGAGTCGAAGGAGGTTCATATGTATGGGTAAGTTGTTTGAAAGATAACAAACTTGACCTGTTATATGAATTAACCCTGTCATACCGGGAGAGTGATGATATTGAGATTATGTTTATGCGCATGGTTGTGTGGATTTCACAGTGACCCTGTGTGGATTTCACAATGGTGTGGTATGACAGGTGCAGGTCTCTGGATGCTAAGTTCAACGCACAAGTCTAACGGAAGTAGTGTCATGTGTCTATGTGTTATGAGTCAGTGGAAAGTCTGACATGTGAACCATGAGTATTGAATAGACACTTCACGAGTTTGTGGAATATGGGGATATTGATGGTTGAAATTGATATAGATTATGAATTGTGTGAAGATTTATGCTTTCTATTGATATAAAGTTTCATATTTAAAGTTTTAAAAATATCTAGCTTACCCTTTTATTTTGTATCGTGGTTGTTTTTCTTAAACCTGTGATGATCGTGTATATTTGCACGGGAGCAGATGAGGTTGCAGGTAGTAGAGCTCCTCAGTGAGCATTTCTGGAGGAGGAGATCGCTGGTTTTTGAATGTTGATTGTTTTGTTTTAGTTTGAAAACTCCTGTATGGAGATGTATTAAAACTTCCTCGAAAAGGGATATTATTTTGAGGCACATTTGTATTAATGGATGAATTATATTATGTATATATCTATGTTAAATGTTGATATTATTGTTTCACCTTCATTTTATTATATAAAAATGAACAATATTTTGAGGGGTGTTACATTAATGGTAGCAGAGGAGTTTGTCCTTAGGATGACCTGAGGAGAGTGGGTTCATCGTGTTTCTTCTGCTATTGGAGTCTTAATTCAAGGCTATAGTGAAAGGTTTTCAAATGTTTTCTGATTGAAATCTTGTTTGTGCTTTAGTAGATATAGGCTCTAAATGAAAAATTTTAGTATTAAGAGTGAAAGGATCTTGATAAAGTAGTGAGGGTGCACACTCAATACTGTCAGGACCCTTCAGTGAATTTCTTATCAGAAGTCATCCCAAGACTTTTGGTGACACAAGTGCCGCACCGTCGCTCACATCGCGACTGAAGGGGAGCTCAACGAGAAACTCGAGAGCGTGGGCCCCTCACAATCGCGGGTGCACGAGACGACGATGGAAAAAAGGGTGCAGGGAAAGCAGAAGCTCTACGAGACCAAGAAGCCCCAAACCAGGACACACGCGAAGGAGGATGTGTCCCCCAAACATAACTTCTTGGTAGAGTTGAAGGAGCTGATCATTATTCCTAATGTAGCGGAAAGATTGAAGATGCCCCCAAAGACAGATAAAAGGTAGGGGCCGAATAAAAACGCATGGTGTGAGTTCTATCAGGCGTTTGGTCATCTCATCCGCAACTGTTTGGCCTTGGGTCATCAGTTGGACGAGTTGGTCAAGAGCGATTTCCTAAACGACTACCTGCGGGAGTCACAAGGGGAATAGGTGGTAGTGGCCACAAGAACTGACCAGGGGCACGAGGTGCCCATACATGGCAAGATCTACACCATCTCAGGTGGATTCTCAAGAGGAGGGTGCACCTCATCGCAGCGCAGAAAATACGCACGGTCAGTAATGGCAGTAGAGGCACATGAGGAGGACCATTTCCCAAACGTCGACCTTACGTTTACGAAGGCAGATCGCCTGGATGTTGCCTCTCATGATAACGATCCAGTGGTGATATCAGTGGTTCCGTGGGTAGAAGGGTACATCGGGTCCTTGTTGACCAAGGAAGTTCAGCCAATGTGATGTTCTGGTCGATCTTCAACAAGTTGTAGGTGTCTCTAGACTAGTTAAGACCTTATATCGGTTTCTTGTATGGGTTTGCTGGGGACCAGGTCAAAGTGCGGGGATACATAGAGCTGAGAACCACCTTCACTAATGGAGTGACCTCCCGCATAGAGAACATCAAGTATCTTGTCGTGAATGCCCCCTCCGCTTACAACATATTGTTAGGCAGACCAGCCTTGAACAGACTAGGAGTGATGGTGTCGACAAGGCATATGAAGTTGAAGTTGCCTTCGATGGAAGGAGCGGTGATCACCATCAGGTCAGATAAAAAAGAGGCAAAGAAGTGCTACGAAAATAGCCTCAAAACAAGAAGAGAAGTGTGCACAGTGACCATCCAATCACCAGGTGGAGAGTGCGTTGTTGCTAACCTTCCCCGAGGAGGAGTTGGGGTTACACGAGCAGAGGTCGTCCGAGAGAAACGACTTGAACTAGCAGAAGAGGTGATAGAGAGGGAGATTGAGGGTAAGATATTCAAGCTTGGCAAATCCCTGTGCCAAGATACACATGACCAAGTGGCAAGAGTCATAGAACGACACTTGGATGCTTTCGTTTGGTCTACCTCCGACATGCCAGGCATCGACCCCGATTTTTTGTGTCGTCGCCTGGCGCTAAATCCCCAGGGCAGACCTGTTCGCCAGAGAAGAAGAAAATTTAATGAAAAGAGGAGGCAGGTAATCAAGGAGAAAATGCAAAAGTTACTCAAGGCTGGCCATATACGGAAAATTCAATATCCTGAATGGCTAGCGAATGTGGTGCTGGTAAAAAAGGCCAATGGGAAGTGGAGGATGTGTGTAGACTTCACTGACCTCAACAAGGCATGCCCAAAGGACTCTTATCCCCTGTCAAGTATGGATGCGTTGGTGGATAGTGCCTTAGGCAGCAAGCTGCTCAATTTCCTAGACGCTTTCTCTGGGTATAATCAGATCAAGATGCACCCGATGGACGAGTGCAAGACAACGTTCATGACTGAGCTGTCTTGCTACTGTTACACAATCATGCCATTCGGGTTAAAGAACGCGGGTGCTACTTACCAGAGATTGACGGATAAGGTCCTTGCGCCCATATTAGGCCGCAATGTGCAAGCCTACGTAGATGATATGGTGGTGACATCACATGTGAAGGACCAGCACGTCGTTGATTTGGAGGAGTTATTTACTATAATAGTTAAGTACAGGCTGAAGTTAAATTCAGAGAAGTGCGTTTTCAGGGTGGAAGCAGGCAAGTTTTTAGGTTTCTTGCTCACTGAGCGTGGGATAGAGGCTAATCCAGACTAGTGCGCAATAATCCTTGCTATGAGGAGCCCAACGTCCGTAAAGGAGGTTCAGCAGTTGACAGATCGGATGGTTGCTCTCTCCAGATTTGTGTCAGCTGGGGGAGATAAAGGTTACCCCTATTTTCAGTGCTTGAGGAGAAACAACAGATTCTTGTGGACCAAGGAATGTGAGGAAGCGTTCCTCAAGCTGAAGCAATACCTAGCCAGCCCACCGATTTTGTGCAAACCTTAGATGGGCATCCCGCTACGCTTGTATTTCGCAGTCACTGAGAAGGCAGTGAGCTCAGTCCTTCTGCAAGAGCAAGACCAAAGCCAAAAGTCCATCTACTTCGTTAGCAAAGTGTTGCAAGGGCCAGCGGTGAAATACCAAGCCATTGAGAAGGCAGCACTGGTCGTGGTGTTCTCTGCAAGAAGGCTTCGTCATTACTTCTAGAGCTTTATAGTGGTAGTGATGACAAACCTCCCCATTCGTAAGGTTTTGCACAAGCCAGACGTAGCAGGAAGGATGGTGCGATGGGTAGTAAAGTTGTCAGAGTTTGACATACAGTATGAACCTAGAGGTCCAATCAAAGGCCAAATCTATGCTGATTTTGTAGCCGAGATGTCCTCGGCAGAAATCCAGCAGGACGAGCCTAACTTCAGATGGGTGCTCTCAGTAGATGGGTCCTCTAATCAACAAGGCAGCGGAGTTGGGGTGATCTTGGAAGGACCAAAGGGGTTATTGATTAAGCAGGCTCTACGATTTGCCTTCAAGGCCAGCAACAATCTGACAGAGTATGAGGCTCTAATCGCTGAAATGCTATTGGCCAAGGAGATGGGTGCGCAGAGCCTTCTAGCAAAAAGTGACTCCCTATTGGTCACGAGCCAAGTGGTGGGAGAGTACCAGGCCAAAGACCCTTAGATGACCTCCTACCTAGAATATGTCCAGGTGCTGAAAAGTTCGTTTGCAACTTTCAAGTTGGTGCATGTCCCCAAAGAGCAGAATGCCCGAACCGACTTGTTAGCAAAACTCGCAAGCTCGGATAAGGGAGGCAGGCAGAGGAGGGTCATCCAGGAGACCCTGAGGACACCTCACACCTGTACGACTGATAATTTAGTAGGAGTCCACCAGATCAACCAGTCAGACGATGGGAGGAGGAGTCATTGATCGTTGACCCAAGAAATCTTGAAGAAGCCAAGGATCAATGTGTTTTCAATGTTGGAAAAGGTGTCGTCGCAGGTCTGCCTGATGCAGATGGGAGAAACATGGATGACGCCTTACAAGCGCTATTTGGTAATGTCGCCAATGGAGCCAACGGAGGCGAGGAAAATAAAGAAGAACTCGACCAAATATACACTCATTTATGGGGAGTTGTACAGGCATAGATTTACCCACCCTATTCTGGTATGTGTGCATGGTGAGCAGTGCACACGGATAATGGTGGAGCTCCATCAAGGAATGTGTGGGAGCCACATTGGAGGTTGTGTTTTGGCATCCAAGGCCATTCGCGCAGGATACTACTGACCAACCATGAGGGAGGATTGTACAAAGTATGCGCAGTAATGCAAACAGTGTCAACTACATGCTAATTGGCACAAGGCACCACCAGAATAGCTCAGGTTGATATATAGTCCTTGGCCATTTCACACATGGGGAATTGATATCCTGAGGCCTTTCCCCTTGGTTGTGCGGCAGATGAGGTATCTCGTGGTCGCCATAGAATACTTTACGAAGTGGATAGAGGCCAAGCCAGTAACACAAATCACGGCCCATAAGATCCAGCACTTTGTGTGGAAGAACATAGTGTGTCGATTTGGCGTTCCTAAACGCTTAGTGTCTGATAATGGCACACAGTTTACAAGCCAAAAGCTGGAGAAGTTATGCATAGAGTTGGGAATCAAACAGGTGTTTGCATCAGTCGAGCATCCTCAAACTAATGGGCAGGTCGAATCAACTAACCAAGTCCTACTCAGAGGGCTGAAGAGAAGGCTGGAGAAAGTCAAGGGGACTTGGGCTGAGGAGGTTCCCATAATTGTATGGACATGCCATACCACTCCTCAGTCCACCACCAAGGAGACACCTTTCAGCTTGGTGTACGGTTCAGATGCTATGATCCTTGTTGAGATCCAGGAGAGCTCGCCACACTTCCAGAATTTTGTGACTGAGGAGTCCAATGAAGAAAGGAAAGTGAACTTGGATCTCTTAGATGAAATAAGGGAAGAAGCAGGAATCAAAGCCGAAGCATTGAAGAGAATGGTTGAACTCAAGCACAGTTCCAAGCTCAGGGCTTGGCAGTTTCAGGTTGCCAACTTGGTGAGGCGGAAGGCATCTCCCTACCAGATAGAGAACAAGTTATCCCCCAAGTGGACTGGTCCCTTTAGAGTGATAGAGGCCCTAGGAAATAGGGCCTACAGGCTTGAGACTTTAGAGGGTGGGTCGATTCCTCGTACATGGAATGCGACCCACCTTAAGTTTTATTTCAGTTAAGACTAAGATCTAACATTGTACACAGTCTAGGGGACACTCTTTTTTCCATTCTAAGGGTTTTTAATGAGGTTACCCAATAAAATTTTCAGTTAAGATATATTCTTGAACATTTTGTACAATGCAGTTAAGAACCTGTCACTTGGGTTAGAGGTCTTGAAAGTTGGAAGGTAGGTTCATAAAGAACACCTCCTCTTCGAGTGAGAATGCCAAGTTGAACAGAAGGGTTCATCAGTTGAAATCCTCTCTCGCCTATGAGCGAAGAGAGGTCAGTTAAGAACCTGTCACTTGGAGTTAAAGGTCTCGAAAGTAGGAAGGTAGGTTCGAAAGAACACCTCCTCTTCGAGTGAGAACGCCAAGTCGAATAGAAGGGTCCACCAGTTAAAATCCTCCCTCGTCTATGAGTGAAGAGAGGTCAATTAAGAATCTGTCACTTGGAGTTAGAGGTCTCGAAAGTAGGAAGGTAGGTTCGAAAAAACACCTTCTCTTCGAGTAAGAACACCAAGTCAAACAGAAGGGTTCGCTAGTTAAATCCTTCCTCGCCTATGGGCGATGAGAGGTCAGCCAAGACTCGTCAGCTTGGGTTAGAAGTCTCAAAGGCGGGAAAGGAAGGTTCACAGAGAACGCCTTTCCCTTTTGAGTGAGAATACCAAGGACGACTCCTACCAGCGAAATCCTCCCTTGTCTCGAACAAGGAGAGGTCAGGTGAATATAGATCGGTGTCAGCAGCCTTGAAGGGGTAAAGGTAGGGTTTGCGAAAAACACCTTCTCCTCGAGTGAAAGAACCAAGTTGAACAACAGGATTTGCAGGTGAGACACAGACATTCCTGTGGACGATGAGAGGTCAGCCAAAGAATCGTTTGTGTGTTAGAAGTCTCGAAGTGGAAGAGGGGGATTCCTAGAGGACGCCTCCCACTCGAGTGAGAACACCAAGGCTAAATGAGGTGGTTCATCATTTAAATCCTCTTTGGCATAGTTCAAGAGGAGGACATTGAAGTGATGCAGTCCACTCGCCAAGGCTCGCCCACGGTTTGGTCTCCTATCCTAAAGAAGAATTACACTCATCACTTCTTATCAGAGTTAATCGTGCTACATAGCAAAGTTATTAGCTAAGTACAATAAAAGTATCCAAGACTCTACTGAGTACTAAAGATGCAAGTGTGCTAAAAGAACATGAAGCGCCAATGCCAGTAGGTTGATTAAGACAATAGTATGTGCAAAGTTAAATATTTTTATTAAAGGGGAAGAGTTATTACAAAGGTAATTACAAGAAGTCCAGCCATGGAATATAACTGCTCAAGAAACCTATCTAGGCACTATTTACCCGTCGACTACCTGCATAGACATGAAGAAGGGCGAGAGGTCCATCTCAGGATACGCGCAGACAACCTGAGCAAGGGCATCGCCAAACCCCTCCCCATAAACGTCGGCGGCATCTTCATTTAGCTCTGCCTCGATTTTCTTGAACAGCTCGGCTTGTTGGGCAAACTCTTTCTCTACCTTGCCCAGCTGGACCTCTTGGTTCATAGCCCTCTCCTCCAGCTTGGTCATTTTTGCTTGGACCCCCTCCAACTGTTCCTTTAGGTCAATAACTTTGTTGCGGAGGGGGAGGATTTTGGTCTCAAGTTGGAGGGCCTCCTGCCCCTTGGCGAAGAGGAGCTTCTTGGCTTCTTTCTCTGATTGGTGGAGACTGCTCAGCTCCTGGTTCAGAGCAGTCTCGCGTTTGGCAGCTATTTGGACTTGAAGCTCTAGCTCCTTCTTTTGCTCCAACTCCCTCTTTAGTTGGGCCACCTCCTCCCTTAGCTCCATTTCTGCATCCCCCTGGGTCAGCAAAACGCTGGAGGCGGCGAGGAACTCACCAAGGCCATGGCTTAGACGGTCCCTTAGTAAATCCCTCTCCAGGGCCACCAACGTTTCTTTGGCAGGTAGGTGCGCGAGGGTACCCTGAAGGAGATGCTTGATCAGCTGGGGGAGCATTCTCCCCCCACCCTCGAGCGTAAAGAAAGGCTTAGGAGGAGAAGAGGCGTTAGGGGGTGCTCCCTAAAGGATGGAGGTTGCCCCTTTGTGGTAGAAGAGGTCACCGCAACAACCTTCACCCTGTTTCTCTTGAAGACAAGGCTTGAGCAGGTGTCCTCGTCTTCAGAGATCACCACTATGGCTACCCTTTTTTGTTTGTTTTCAGAGGTAAAGCCTGAGACAGCCGCAGCAGAAGAAGAAGGCTAGTGGGACATGAGCCACCTGTAACATCCCGCCAAAATAAAACCATACATACATGTATAATGAAAATAAAGGTAAACAAATAATATTGAAGAGTACATGATAATATATATATAAGTAATGAAGTTGCTCCTCTTAGGGAGTTTAATACATAACCAGTCAAATGTTTTCAAAATTTAACGAAATTCAATCAAATACAACGAGACCGGCGGTCTCCATACATGAACCGGCGATCTGGTAACAGAAGGCCCCAAAACAGGCGATCTGCCAGCAGGACATAAAACCGGCGATCACCACCAAGAGATAGAAACCGGCGATCTCTTCCTCGGCGACCACTCACTAGGGAGCTCTGCTTCCTGGAAGATCATCTGCTCCCGTGTAAGTTATACACGATCATCACAGTTTTAAGAGAAAAACAGCCAACGAGCAGAACACGCAGGGTAAGCTAGATATTTTAAGGAGAGTTTAAATAAGGATAATTAAATTAAAATCAAGGTAAACAATTTCAAGATATTCACGTATCACTATCAAGTTTCTCATACCCTTCACCTAATCGCCCAGAAATCACACATTTCACAATATTTTCAAGAGTCATTCTATTTCACAAACTGCATCAAGTGTCTATAAATTTCAAGTTCCTCATTTCACATGTCAGACCACCACTGACTCAGCACACAAGACACTTGACACTACTTCCGGAAGACTCATGCATTGATTAGACTCAGAGATCTGCACCTGTCATACTAAACAGCTGTAATGTTTCCCAGCTATGCGCATCAACACAAATCTCGATCTCAAGTTCATCATTCTCACAGTATGACAGGGTTACCATAGAACAGGCCGAGCTCGTTCTTTTTCACACGAGTCACCCATTCATATGAACCTCCTTCGACTCTCACCAACTGAGTAACTTCCTCTATGTGATTCCATTACCTCAGCAGAGTCAGGATATCCCCTTAGGAATCACCGATCAATGCACATCCTACACGATCTTACACGGTATTTTCTTTCCTGAAAATACTATGCCTCGATCCCACATTCACAACACCCAAGACATCATACCACTTAAATAAATGATTCAAGTCACAGCAACATTCGTTTCAAAGATTCAGATTTTCGAAGATCACCTTTAAGCTTCAACAGTTCAAAGTAACACCAAAAACAGGGAGTTCGCAAACATCGCCCAAACCGGCGACCTGGTTCAAAAACAGGGTATTTCGAAGTTTGTATTTAAAAACCAGCGACCACGTCGCTCAAAACACATAGAACAGAGCATTCACGAAGATGAAAACGAAACCGGCGACCTCGTCGCCCTCACTTCCGAAATAGCTAAACTACGACTTGTATTGAAAATGGACACTAGCTTCCCTTACCTGGACTTGCGCAAACACCAGGAGCTCCGAAATCCAACGAAGCCTAAAGAACGCCTTGGCTCTGTTTTTTTGCGTCTGGTTTGAAGGACTTGCAGAGAACTTCCCAGGTGCTCTAATGGTGGCTGCCGCTCGTTGTACTCTTGTGTGAAGGTGCCAGAATCGCAGCGCGAAGGAGAGAAAAGGAGGAGAAAGGAGGTAGTTCACTCTTTCGCTCTTGAACAACTGAAATGTCTTGTTCCCTCAGCAGTGGGTTTTTCCATCTTAAACCAACTTGTCCACAAAAGCAGCTGCCACCACCCACTCTGCAGGGAAGTCTGAGTGTACCTTTCTCTGAACAGTACGACTACGGTTGTCTCTTGTGCATGCCAACCACTGCTCTGAACAGTACGACCGCGAGTGTCTCTTGCGCATGCCAACATTCTGATGTCACTGTTCTGAACCAACACTTTTTGTCTACGTGTCGCGCGTGTCGCGCGTCTCATGCTGGGAGTCTGGGTCCCACCTTCTCTGTGTGCAACTCGACATCGCGCGATCACCTTTCACCGATGACCACTGGCGCGATGACATCTCACGCGAAGACTATCCACCGATGTCCTCTCGCGCGAAGATTATCCACCGATGTCCTCTCGCGCGAAGACTAACCCCCCGATGTCCTCTCGCGCGAAGACTATCCACCGATGACATTCCGCGCGATGACTAACCCCGCATGCCTCGCGCCCTGGCGATCACGTGTAGTCTAGGCGACCGGCGATTATGTGTTAACAAGGAACTCTTGTAGTCTTCTAAGCTACACTTTCCTTCCTTTTTATTTTAAATAAAAACATACTTAGAATTCATTTAAAATATACCCTTTTATTCCAATTTAATTTTACAGGGCCTTACATTCTCCCCATCAAGAAAAATTTTCGTCCCCGAAAATTGAATTACAAGGAAAAGAGGTATGGATAAGCCTCTCTCATGGGTTCTTCTAACTCCCAAGTTGAATCCCCCGATCTCTCATCCCACACCACTTTCACCATGTTGATGGTCTTGCCTCTGAGCTGTTTACTTTGCCGATCGTCAATCCTGACTGGTTTTGCTTCAAAGGACAAGTCATCCCTGATCTGCACATCGTCCACTTCCAGTACATGACTAGGGTCTGCCATGTACTTCCTCAGCTGTGATACGTGAAAGACATTGTGCAGATTCGCTAGATGGGGAGGTAGGGCGATCTCATAAGCCACTGGACCAACCTTTCTTAAGATCTGATATGGTCCCACGAACTTAGGGGACAACTTCCTTGACGTGATCGCTCGTCCTACACCCTTGGTTGGTGTCACTTTCATGAACACGTGGTCTCCAGCAGCAAACTCCAAAGGCTTTCTCCTCTGATCTGCATAGGACTTCTGCCTACTCTGAGAAGCTTTCATTCTGCTTTGTATCTGTTTCACCTTCTCGGTCGTCTGCTGAATCAACTCTGGCCCAACCAAGACTGCCTCGCCCTCCTGGTACCAACATAAGGGAGTTCTGCATTTCCTCCCATACAGGGCTTCATATGGTGCCATCCCAATACTGGCGTGGTAGCTATTATTATAGGTAAACTCCACCAGTGGCAACACCTCGTCCCAACTTCCCAATTGATCCAAGACGCACGCCCTCAGCAGATCTTCTAAGGATTGGATCGTTCTCTCTGACTGACCATCTGTTTGGGGATGATATGCAGAACTCATCCTCAACTTAGTTCCCAAGCACTCTTGCAAGGTCTGCCAAAACCGTGAAGTGAACCTGGGATCTCTATCTGAAACGATGCTGGAAGGCACTCCATGCAACCTCACTATTTCTTGGATGTATAACTGTGCCAGCTTGGCCATAGGCATCTTCATATTCACTGGAAGGAAGTGGGCACTCTTCGTCAGCCTATCAATGATAACCCAGATTGCATCATGACCCTTTACCGATCTGGGTAAATGGGTGACAAAATCCATGGCGATGCTGTCCCATTTCCACTCAGGGATATCCAGTTGCTGCAACAGCCCGCCAGGTCTTTGATGCTCTACCTTCGCCTTCTGACACGTTAAGCAGGTTGCAACATACTGGGCGATGTCCCTCTTCATGCCCGACCACCAAAATGACTCCTTCAAGTCATGATACATCTTGTTCATGCCTGGATGAAGGTTAAGGCGACTCTTATGACCTTCTTCTAGGATCATCTTCTTCAACTCTTCATTTGCAGGTATGCAAATTCTGCCATTAAATCTCAAGATCCCATCATCGTCCATTGCAAAGTCTCTCGCCTGATCTGTCCCTAGTGACTCCATAGTACGCTTCAGACTAGGGTCCTCCAACTGCTTATCCTTTAACATCCCAAGGAAATCATTAGTTATAGCCAGCTTACTACAACTAATGTGATTTACGTGAAATTCTACTCCAAGGTTTAAGTCTCTGAACTGCTCGATCAGTTTCTGCTCTTTCATCATCATGGTGGCGACTTGTATTGATTTTCTACTCAAAGCATCTGCCACTACATTGGCCTTCCCTGGATGATACATGAGTTGAAAATCGTAGTCCTTTAGAAACTCCATCCACCTTCTTTGTCTCATGTTTAGTTCCTTCTGATCGAACAGGTATTTCAGGCTCTTATGGTCACTGAACACCTGGAACCGAGCTCCATATAAATAGTGCCTCCAGATCTTCAAGGCAAAAACCACAGCCGCCAACTCTAAGTCATGCGTAGGGTAGTTTCTCTCATGAACCTTGAGTTTCCTTGAAGCATATGCAACCACTCTCTTTTCTTGCATCAAAACACATCCCAAGCCCTGATGTGAAGCGTCACAGAAGACATCAAAAGGTCTTCCTACCTCGGGGATCACCAGCACTGGGGCACTGGTCAACCTCTCCTTTAGTTCCATGAAGCTTTGCTCACATCGGTCGGTCCAAGCAAAAGGTTGGTCCTTGCGGGTCAGCTGTGTTAAAGGAGCCACTACCTTGGAAAAATCCTCAATAAACCTCCGATAGTAGCCCGCCAAACCCACAAAGCTTCTTATCTCAGTGACTGTCTTAGGACGTTCCCACTGCAGCACTGCCTCCACCTTGGCTGGATCCACCGAGATCCCCTGGGCAGATATCACGTGTCCTAGGAAGTTGACTTCCTTCAGCCAGAACTCACACTTGGAGAACTTGGCATAGAGTTGCTTCTCTCTCAGTATCTCCAATACTGTCCTCAGGTGTTCCTCATGCTCTTCCTCGGTCCTTGAATAAATGAGTATGTCGTCTATGAAGACCACCACAAACTTATCCAAGAAAGGGCGAAAAATCCTATTCATGTAGTCCATGAACAGGGCTGGAGCATTGGTGACTCCAAACGGCATCACTACATACTCATAGTGCCCATACCGAGACCTAAAAGCTGTCTTTTGAACATCTTCAGCTTTTACCAAAATTTGGTGGTACCCCGATCTCAGATCAATCTTGGAGAACACCGAGGCCCCATGTATTTGATCCATCAAATCATCAATCCTAGGTAGGGGGTACTTGTTCTTGATGGTCAACTTGTTCAACTGCCTGTAGTCTATACACAACCGAGACCCTCCATCCTTCTTCTTGACTAGGAGCACTGGAGCTCCCCATGGAGATACACTGGGTCTGATGAATTGTTTCTCCAGCAACTCTTCCACTTGCTTCTTTAATTCTACCAACTCGGCTGGTGCCATCCTGTAGGGCGCCATAGACACTGGTCCAGCCCCAGGTACCAAATCAATAGAGAATTCCACTTCTCTCTTAGGGGGTAACCCAGGTACCTCTTCTGGAAATACATCCGTGAAGTCTTTCACCACGTGTATTCTGCTTACGTCCCCTTCATTCTTCACCTCCAACCGAGCTAGCATCACGAAGCACCTCGCCCCTTCTTCCAACTCTGACTGCCCTTGCTAAGCAGATATCACATCTGACTCTGGGAGGTCTGGAAACGCTACCTTCTGCCTACCGCAGTCTATGAGAACGTGATTGGCAGCTAACCAATCCATTCCCAGGATAACATCCAGGTCCTGAAGAGGTAGGCAGATCAAGTTCACTTTGAATCTGCGTCCCTCTACTATCACTGGACATTCGGGGCAAACTGTAGAGGTCAACACCTGTCCTGACGCAGGTGTAGAGACCAACAGTTCGAAAGGTAATTCCTTCACTAGGAGGCCCAACTCGGCTACACACAGGTTCGACACAAAGGAGTGTGTCGCTCCAGAATCAAACAAAGCTTTTACACCTCTACCAGCAATAAAACAAACACCATGGATGAGGTTACCTGACTGAGATGCCTCTGTTCCAGACATGGCAAAAACTCTCCCTGTTGCCTGAGGTCTGCTGCCTTCGTTTCTCATATGCTGGGAGCCACTGGGTTGGGTCACCCCATTCCTGCTAGGGCACTCTCTAGCAACGTGCCCTGTCTTTTGGCAGACAAAACATCTCCTCTCTGAAGTCTTCTTGAAGCACGCATTGGAGGCGTGTGGTCCACCACAATGGAGACACTTGGGTTTCCAAGGTTGCTGCTGTTGAAACTGGGGAGGTGCTGCTCCTGCCCGATGTGGTGGAGGTCTCGCATAGGGCTTGCTTTGTGGGTGCTGTGCCTTAGCTTTCCCACTGGAAGGACCTCCGGGGTGTGACCTGATCACCCGAGAATCACCCTTTTCCAGGGTCTCCACCATCTTCGCCTTTTCTACTAAGGCGTGAAATTCTCTGATGCACATCGGGGCTATGGTCTTCTTCAACCCATGCTTCAGCCCCTCTTCGAACTTCCTACACCTCCAGGCCTCGGAGGTCGCCTGGGTATAGAACCGGGCGAGGTACTCAAACCGAGCAGCATAGGCGTTTACTGACATATCCCCCTGCTCCAACTTTAGGAACTCAGCTTCCCTCGCAAACTTGGCGCTGTCTGGGAAGTATTTCTCCAAGAACCTCACCCTGAAGCTCTCCCAATCCAATACATCCCCTCGGGCCTCCATCATCTGCTGAGCTCCCATCCACCAGAACTCAGCTTCTCCAGTTAGTAGGTAGGTGGCAAACAACAGTTTCTTCTCTTCAGGGCAGGAGGTCGCCCTAAAGATTTTCTCCAACTCTCTGACCCACTGATCTGCCTGATCAGGGGTAGCATTCCCACTGAACTTGGGTGGGTTGTGTCGCATGAACTCGGTCAGTCCCATCTGTTCTTGAGGCTGACCGACGTGGGAGTTTGTTTCCGCAGATCGAGCAGTTTCCCAGTGTTGCATTGTAGCTTGATGGTTCTGTGCCATCGCTGCATTCTGCTGTTGAATGGCAGTTGCCATCATCTCAATGGCCTTAGCAATCTGGCTCATCTCCGAAGAAGGTTGGGGAGGGGTAGAAGGTCTACGTGCCATCTCTTCTTCGTTTCAGACTTTGAATCTGTAGGTTTTCTATATTCCCTACAACTATAAGAATGAGATCGATCAGAAATCAATTCATTCAGGAGGTACCATCTAGACCTTACAAAGGTCAGCATCTCAAAATCATTAAGAATTTGAGTTCATCAACAGAATCATAATACTTATAACTTCAAACAAAACACCAGAACAGTTCTTGGTGTACAATCATCAATCCAAACAGCCACTTTCAGTCAATCACAAGGACACTCAATAAATCACACCAGAATTCAATGTAGGCTAAACATCAAACCTCTGGAATTAAGATTGAGAATCATCTCGATCCAGTTATGAGTGTGCACCCTCATCACTTTATCAAGATCCTCTCATTCTTAGTACCAAGATTTTCAATTAGGGCATACATTCTCTAAGGCACACACAAAATTTCAATACAAAAACGTTTTGAAAACCTTTCACTATAGTTGTTATTTGAAACTCAAATAGATTTTATGAGCAGAAGAAACACAATGGATCCACAACCCTCAGGTCATCCTAAGGACGAACTGCTCTGATACCATTAATGTAACATCCCGCCAAAATAAAACCATACATACATGTATAATGAAAATAAAGGTAAACAAATAATATTGAAGAGTACATGATAATATATATATAAGTAATGAAGTTGCTCCTCTTAGGGAGTTTAATACATAACCAGTCAAATGTTTTCAAAATTTAACGAAATTCAATCAAATACAACGAGACCGGCGGTCTCCATACATGAACCGGCGATCTGGTAACAGAAGGCCCCAAAACAGGCGATCTGCCAGCAGGACATAAAACCGGCGATCACCACCAAGAGATAGAAACCGGCGATCTCTTCCTCGGCGACCACTCACTAGGGAGCTCTGCTTCCTGGAAGATCATCTGCTCCCGTGTAAGTTATACACGATCATCACAGTTTTAAGAGAAAAACAGCCAACGAGCAGAACACGCAGGGTAAGCTAGATATTTTAAGGAGAGTTTAAATAAGGATAATTAAATTAAAATCAAGGTAAACAATTTCAAGATATTCACGTATCACTATCAAGTTTCTCATACCCTTCACCTAATCGCCCAGAAATCACACATTTCACAATATTTTCAAGAGTCATTCTATTTCACAAACTGCATCAAGTGTCTATAAATTTCAAGTTCCTCATTTCACATGTCAGACCACCACTGACTCAGCACACAAGACACTTGACACTACTTCCGGAAGACTCATGCATTGATTAGACTCAGAGATCTGCACCTGTCATACTAAACAGCTGTAATGTTTCCCAGCTATGCGCATCAACACAAATCTCGATCTCAAGTTCATCATTCTCACAGTATGACAGGGTTACCATAGAACAGGCCGAGCTCGTTCTTTTTCACACGAGTCACCCATTCATATGAACCTCCTTCGACTCTCACCAACTGAGTAACTTCCTCTATGTGATTCCATTACCTCAGCAGAGTCAGGATATCCCCTTAGGAATCACCGATCAATGCACATCCTACACGATCTTACACGGTATTTTCTTTCCTGAAAATACTAAGCCTCGATCCCACATTCACAACACCCAAGACATCATACCACTTAAATAAATGATTCAAGTCACAGCAACATTCGTTTCAAAGATTCAGATTTTCGAAGATCACCTTTAAGCTTCAACAGTTCAAAGTAACACCAAAAACAGGGAGTTCGCAAACATCGCCCAAACCGGCGACCTGGTTCAAAAACAGGGTATTTCGAAGTTTGTATTTAAAAACCAGCGACCACGTCGCTCAAAACACATAGAACAGAGCATTCACGAAGATGAAAACGAAACCGGCGACCTCGTCGCCCTCACTTCCGAAATAGCTAAACTACGACTTGTATTGAAAATGGACACTAGCTTCCCTTACCTGGACTTGCGCAAACACCAGGAGCTCCGAAATCCAACGAAGCCTAAAGAACGCCTTGGCTCTGTTTTTTTGCGTCTGGTTTGAAGGACTTGCAGAGAACTTCCCAGGTGCTCTAATGGTGGCTGCCGCTCGTCGTACTCTTGTGTGAAGGTGCCAGAATCGCAGCGCGAAGGAGAGAAAAGGAGGAGAAAGGAGGTAGTTCACTCTTTCGCTCTTGAACAACTGAAATGTCTTGTTCCCTCAGCAGTGGGTTTTTCCATCTTAAACCAACTTGTCCACAAAAGCAGCTGCCACCACCCACTCTGCAGGGAAGTCTGAGTGTACCTTTCTCTGAACAGTACGACTACGGTTGTCTCTTGTGCATGCCAACCACTGCTCTGAACAGTACGACCGCGAGTGTCTCTTGCGCATGCCAACATTCTGATGTCACTGTTCTGAACCAACACTTTTTGTCTACGTGTCGCGCGTGTCGCGCGTCTCATGCTGGGAGTCTGGGTCCCACCTTCTCTGTGTGCAACTCGACATCGCGCGATCACCTTTCACCGATGACCACTGGCGCGATGACATCTCACGCGAAGACTATCCACCGATGTCCTCTCGCGCGAAGATTATCCACCGATGTCCTCTCGCGCGAAGACTAACCCCCCGATGTCCTCTCGCGCGAAGACTATCCACCGATGACATTCCGCGCGATGACTAACCCCGCATGCCTCGCGCCCTGGCGATCACGTGTAGTCTAGGCGACCGGCGATTATGTGTTAACAAGGAACTCTTGTAGTCTTCTAAGCTACACTTTCCTTCCTTTTTATTTTAAATAAAAACATACTTAGAATTCATTTAAAATATACCCTTTTATTCCAATTTAATTTTACAGGGCCTTACACCACCCGCTGTGCAACGATCCAACAGGGCGACCAGCCTTTTCTTTTTCTCAACATCCAACACTATATCTGCAACAAACAACAAGTAATGAGAAGTGGCACACAGTTACTAAATGCAAATACAAGCAGGTATCAGAAGAAGTAAGGAAAATACCAATGTAGATGCTGAGAGTTTCAGCATCATACTCGTGCCTAATCAGCTGGGCAGTGTTAAACACCACTCCCCAGCTGGTAAAGAGTTGGCACATGTCACAGTCAAAAGGCGTCACCTCCTCGAGTCCTCGGGGTTTCTTGAATTTCATTTTCTTCACCCAGTACAAGGGGAACCTGTCGAGTACGGTGAAGTTGTAGGAGCTGCAGCAGATCCTAAAGAACTTCTCTTTGAAGCCCTTATAGGACTGCTAGAAGAGAGTTAGCAGAACTCTTCCCGCCACCCCGTTGAGGCTTACCCAAAGCTTCTTCCCGGAGCTATTCGCCTTGAAAAATTAGAGGAAGACGTCCACAAAGGGAGTAAACCCCAGGTTGTTGTACAAGATGGAGAAAGTCCTAATGAAGACTTAGCTGTTGGGGTGCAGCTGGGCAGACGCCACGTTGAGTTTAGTGAGCAGGGCCCTCTCAAACCCAGTGAAGGGGCAGGCGGACCTTTACTCGTTTGAAGACGGTGGCATAGAGGAAGAAGAAGAGTTCCTCGTCATTACAGCGATCGTCTGTGCATATGGGTTCGCCCTCTGTGCAGGGTCAAACCGAGACATACGTGTCACTTTCTCTGCCAAAGACGCGTCTTTTGATCTCATGCTCATCATCCCTGTGTTTCCTCAAGTCTTCACAGGATGTGAGTTTTGAGGTCTCAGTAAGGAGCTCCTTGGG
>JAYMYR010000104.1:212500-218330 GCA_037954025.1 Phaseolus coccineus | reverse complement strand
TGAGCGGATTTTGCCGCCTCTTGACCTCTTTGTCTTGGGTTGAGAGAGCCTTGGCTTTCGGCAAGGAACTTTATCTCTTAGGTCTTCCAGGCACTTTCCTCATGAAAAAGCGAAAGAACAACAGTCTCATTTCGTGCTTAGGAGGGCCCCCTACCCCTAGGGCAATCACTCTTGAAGAAGGTGCTCCGGGGAAGGAAGGTGCATTGACCTTGTCAGTTCATAACCATTTATTGTCCAGGGGGGACTTGGGCAAAAAGCATCTTCGTAGGGAAGCCCTTCGCTCATTCGTCGCTCTTGTATTCTCAATCGCATTTTTTCTCTGTGTGGCTACAGTAAGAATTCCTATGCGTACGCAGCTAATGAATCTGATGCCATTTTTTCTGTTCTGTTGTAATGCTAGCGAAAGGCTTTCAACGAATCCCTTACTTAAAGGGAATGGGAATAAACAACTGGCTTTCTTCTCCTAGTGCAATCAGTTCTGGCACAAGACAATCCTGATTCAATTCCCGAAAACCTGACACCAGCAGTTTATTCTGGGCATGTCCCTGAGACTGAGATGAGTGCCAGACTTCCTTCCTTAACTAGATAAAAGAAGCGTTCTAGTGGCCTAAGCTCCAAGTTAGGGACTCCTACCACCGGCTGAAAGTGCCCCATAACGGGCTAGGTTTGTATGATAAGTAAGTAATGCCGAGTTTCAAGTGGATACTGCTCTTTGCCATTAGAGCACTCTTGTGGAAATGAATCCGATGTGAAGCTGTTCCTCCGCTAGAATAAGGGGGCATGATCGCTGATCAGCAAAGGAAGCAGTCACTTATCTTCGACCACACCCTACGTATGGATGTCTTTATTACAAAGAAAGAGATTGGAAAGCTCCGACATCGTATTCGCCCTTTGGCTAACCAGAGTCAAAATCAGAGTAAGGAAGCAGCGAATAACTCAAATTCTCAGAAGATAAGTCGTCTAATCAGTAAATGAGAACGGGTCGAATAGCGCTCCAATCGAAGGTGGGAGAAATGAGCAAGCAAAGAGACTCACATGTTGGTTCACCAAGTGAAAGAAGTAATTCTACAGAGGTACTGGCTAGAGGACGGGTTACTCTACGCCAAGGGCGGGTTCCTATTCGTTCCCAATTTATGATATAGAATTCCCGTACCTAAAAGAGAATAAAAGAGGCTTCAGCTTCTGTTCTGAAAGGCAGTTTAACCAGTTGAAAGAACACAGGGAGTAGAGCGGCCCTAGCCCTAGGGGAGACCTTCTGAGGCTCTAAACTAATGCAGGGAAGGACATGACTACGTTAACCAGCCGCAAGGGTGTGCCGAAATGGCACAGTGAGTGAATGGGTAGTATCCCGAGTCGGAAGGAATCTACTCTAAAGTGAGTACCCAGGTTCATTCTCAGGTAGTTTTCTGGCAGTTAGTCCAGGAAGAGCGGTTTGAGATCTCATCCGTAGGTCCATTTGGATGGTACTCTTCATGGCAAACACGAGACTACGGCGGAAGGGACCAGACAACCTCCTGCTGAAGGAAGGATCTTCGCATATAGCCGCGGAGGCCAATCTCGCTGTCGTGGCTCCGCCAGCCAACCCCCTTCCTGCTGTGGCACCTGCAAGAATGACCAACCAAGAGGTGGCTATGATTAGGCAACAAGTGGGAAAAGAGAATCACGATATGATGCTGAGGATGATACAACAGGTGGCTACTGTTCTCAGCCCAATGTACGAGACGGTCACGGGTCTTAAGCCAATTGTCGAGTCAACACTAACTAAAGGCCCATTATAAGTTCATAAGCTTGATGGAAGGGAGGCCTCAGTCTCATGATAAAGAAAAAGGTATCAAGTTCAATGAGCTTTCCCCTCAACTCAGGCCCATCCTACAGTATGGGAATGCGCACTTGATCAGGAGGCCTGGGGTCGGTCAGGGGAGCCAAAGCAAGACTGCTCCAGCTCAGAGCTCCAATTAGAGCAATGCTGGGGCCGGGGTGGCCGATCCTGCTACCAGTATAGTATAGGAAATGCCCAGGCTGGGGGCATGTTTACACGCACTTGCTTCCGAGTCAAGTAGGAGGAATGCCTGTCGGCCAACAAGGAAGCGAGCAAGGTGCGGAGTAGTCTCAATAACGTGTACGACGGTCGACGGGCGAAAGGGAACCAGAGCAGCAAGCATCACAACTAGGGACATTCCCCGCCACAACAGTTCCACAGGCACCATCGGATCTGGAAATGACATAGAAGAGAGAGACTGAATCTATCAAAGGTGGGGATGAATGCAATACGGAGAGAGGTAGAAAGGCAAGCACTGCACGGGGCCTCTCAGATGCCTACACTTCCCCTTAGGGAAAGGGGGAGAGGGTGATAGGTAGGTCCGATTAAAACAAAGCCACATACCTAATAGAACAAGTCAAGCTAGAAGGAAAGCACTTTTAGATCGGTCGTGATGCTTTGATTGTCGTCTTTCGAATGAAGGAGATGAATAGATTCTTATTTTGAAACATATTCTTTCTTTTGCGCAGCATTAGTCTTTTCTTTTCAGACTGCTGTTCAAATCTCTTTTCAGCTTCTGCCTAAAGAAAATGGTCAGATCAATCATAGTGAAAGGAGGAGTTTAACGGGAGAGAGTGGTTGTAAAAGACTCAAACGAAGCAGACTTCCCGGTAACTAATCACGATCAGTCATTTTGACTCTCACTGCTAAAAATTCTTGGAGAAGATTCTCCATCTTGTCTAAGTGCTGAGACACGCTCGTCCCCTCTTGCATCTTGCTTGGAAAAAACCGTTGCCGAAGAAAATGTTTACCATTGTAACTGACTCATACATTCTCTGTGGAGTCTCCCAGATTTCTCATGCAGACTGAATGTCTCCCACTGAAACTAGTACCTTATCCTTGACCACCATTAGCACAGCTTCGAAGAACCTCTTTTTTTTACTGTCCACAACTATAGATGTGTTCATTTCTTTTTTTTTGGCTACAACGGGTACGCTCTCTATAAGATTTGCTCGGGGCTGTTAACTTTCACTTGGTCGCCTGGTATCTTTGAAACCTCTTTGCTTGCGGAGGCAGGAGTGCGTCTGAGAGAGCGCTTCGCGAAAGAATCGTGTGGCGCGGTGAAAGGTTTCCCGTTGGGGTTTCCGGCCCCCTGGTCTTCACCTAATTGTGGAAGAGGGGAGGTGCATTGAGTATAAACTCTCGCGCCTTTAGCTTGTTCCTGTTCGTCTATTCGGGACGGGGCAGGCAGCCCACATACATGAAGAGAAGAAGAGAGGAGAGGGGGTTCCCTGAGATTCAGGTGTCAAGGCGGTCGAAGAAGGCCACAAGTGGAAGCAACCGATGCTTTGGTCATTCAGTTGACTCCGCCAGTCCGTGCTTGCTGTCATGCTGGCGCAGGGCTTTCGGCCTTACCTACTATTGGATTTGAACCAATGACTCTCGCCGTATGAAAGCGATACTCTAACCGCTGAGTCAAGTAGGTCAAGCTGAGTCAAGTCAGATAAAATAGACCCCTATCAGAGAAAGCGTTATCACTATACGAAAGATCGGCCTATTCACTCAGCTAGGGAATAAGACTAACCTAATTTCCCTATTCACTGAACCCAAGACTAAGGGCAAAGATCACTTCCTTTGCCCCCTTCCTTCAACTTCTAGGATGGAACCCGGACTCCTAACTAAACCCTCTTCCGATTGATTGTCTCGATTTCACTGCCTTGGTTGGCCACCATGCCTACTTCTCTCCAATGCCTCCTTCTTAAACCCCTTCGTACTGCAATCCAATCAATCGATCGATCAAGAGGCTAATCTCTTTTGTTTGGGCCGGTAGCTAAAAGTCCTCGCCTTCTCTTGAACAAGGGAAGGGCAGCATAGCATTAGCTTCAATTGAACAAGCTCAACCTTGAAAAAGAAAGGTGGTAGGCCGCCGTTGAACGCACTTGGCCACTGAAGAAGGCGAAGGCTGGGCAAGAGACTAGGCCAACTTACTGCTTACTGCCATGGTTTAAGCTTTAGGCTCCATAGACGGAACTTTTTGTTAGGTATTAGGGAGGGGAGGACACCACTCAGCACCTAAGGTGGGGTTAAATGCCTAACAAAAACGGCCAAAAGAAAAAAAAGAGATGTATGGCTGAGGGGAGGAGAGAAAGAACGCATGCATGGGGAGTCTGTCGGAGGTTCGATAATCTATGATAGGACATCTAAGGCTAAGGAAGAATGAAAGGAAGTCCATTACTGAGAGAAGTGGTGATCTCGTCTTGCTTGCTGGGAGAGAGAAAGCTTCCGGACCACCTTTTCCAGCCAGATAGCGAGCGATCACTCAGCAATGAACACTAACTGAAAGCGGCCGGGAAAGAGTAGCCATCCCTTACGGGAATCGAACCCGTGTCTTCGACATGAAAAGACGATGTCCTAACCACTGGACGAAAGGGACCAAAAAGCCATTCTTCATATACCTAAGCTCCGAGAATAGAAGTGGTTCGTTTTGTTTCTATACGCAATTCAAGATTTCGTTTGTGTTCTGGCGATTTCTGATGTGAATTCGGCGGGTCGTCCCCCCTTCCTACGGGTTCCCCCACCAGAGCCCGCTTACGGCACGCATGACGCATGGTTACAACCTTTGCCTTAGCGTACAGCGAGTTATATAGAAAGCATGAACCACCTCGAACTCACTCGATTGATGGCTCATGGTTCTACGTAATTAGTAGGATCGAGTTTATACTCCAATCTAAGGTTTTTAGGGTTGTGAACTCAAGAGTACCGGTACGAGTTCTTTGAGTAAGGAAGTTTTAGCTTTGACTTATGTCAATGAGTGAGAACAGTAGTAGATTTAGTTAAAGAGTTTGATCTTCCCCCCAAAAAAAAGGGATATAGAGGGGTAAGGGTCCTTTCTTTTGTTGTTGCACTGAACTAAGTCAGTGTCCTCTTCTCAGAGAGGAGGAGTTGCCTAAACCTAAAGGATTAGTTCCTCGAGTCTAGTTAACTCGACAGCTTAACACGAATAACGCGCGAGCTTTCCTCGACTATAGCGCGAGTAGAGTCTAGCTCGACAAGAGGAACTGCTTAACTTGACAATAGCTCGACTAGGTCGCTTCGCTTCCAAAAATAAAAATACCTATGAATAGTTTCTTTTTTTTTTTACTTGTACTTGATTGAGTACAGGTAGTAGTAGTGGAGTTTAAGAGGTCGCTATCTCCCCAGTGAAGGCTCGCTTCGTAGACTTCACGAGCAAAGAATAGATATGACTTACAATCAGGTGCCCATAAGTTTGCTGTCCTGTCTCTGCCTGTAGGTAGTAGGTCCCTGCTCTTTCCGATAAGCGGATAAGTTGAGGGGCTTGCTTCCCAAAAGAAACTTCCCTTGCCTCCTCCTGGCCTTGACACTCTAGTTGTTGTAGCTCTTGTTTACTCCCTTCTTTCTCTTGTTAGGAGTTTAGAGTATGTCTAGAACGAGTGGAACGAAGTGCTTCCCTTAACTTAACTTAAGAAGCCCGAGTCCACGATCTAAAGAGGAGCCGAAGGGAGATGGCTAATAGATTGACTTGCTTTTTACCTTTCGTATTCGGCGGAAGTCAATGGGAAGACCAGGAGCAGCAACAGGCACAAGCAACACCAGAAACAGAAATCGGAATAGTCATATATATAAGTAGTCGTAGGAATCGCCAAAGCAAGCGTATTCTATTTCATAACCTCTTTTACCTTTAGACCCTGGATCTTCTAGTTGAGCAAGAGAGGAGTGAATAAGTGGATGAAGGGAGCGAAGTGACGAAGCTAGAGACTATAACCTACTGGAGCTCATGGCCTTCTCTTCTTAGCAATAGCCAGTCAGCAATCAAAGAGTAAGTATATGTAG